>PVIA01005742.1:0-109425 GCA_004024845.1 Tonatia bakeri
AGATTTTTTTTAAATTTTTATTTATTGATTTGAGAGAGAGAGAGAAACATCAGTTTGTTGTTCCACTTACTCATGCGCTCATTGGTTGACTCTTGTCTGTGCCCCAACCAGGGATGAAACGCACCACCTCAGTGTATGCGGACGACACTCTAGCCAACTGAGCTACCCGGCCAGGGCCTGACTTAAATTTTAAGCCACTCTTGTGAAGACCAGAGGACTAACTGAAAACGATGGAGATTTCTCTTTGAAAGGAGTGTTACAGTACAAACCGGGGTGGGCTGTGAATGATATATTACTACCTAATGGACCCATGCTTGTGCTCCTGTTCCAGGATTCCCCTGCCCCGTACTAGGTTCACCTTGCTCACTGCCAGGGAAAGACATCTCTCAATGTCAGAAATTGGCGAAAAGGAAAGGGACTGTTTATTTAAAAAGTTATACAGACTTAGAGTAATGACTTAGTATCTTCATTAAAATACTAAAGTCCTTTAGAATACCCACAAACTCACAGTTCTTTCTTCTCCCTCTGCCCAGTCCAGGGTACCGTATCTCAGGAAAAGAAGTAGAAGTCCATGGTTCAGGCAGCCCCTCAGTTCCAGGACCATCAGCTGTGTTGCTGCCATGATCTCCAGTTAATCCAAAATCGTGTGGCACCTTCTCCTGGCCCACCAGCAAGAGTCCTTTCACCTCTTTTCTTCCAGGCAAAGTCTCTCCTGCTTCCTAAGCCACATGGCAAAAAGGGAGCACCCTGTAGCTGCACAGTCCCAACTTTCACCAAAGCCGTGTGGTCCCAAAAAGTCCACATGGCTGTCGCACCTGGATTTAAACCACAGTGCCAATCTTCCTCAGCAGCACCATTTCTGACTCCTCCCACAGTCAGTTATACCTGTTAGCATTCCCGTATTCTTCCAGCTTTACTGGGCTGCCAAGGTCAGTCCAGGCAGGTGTGGCCCTGTGGTATGGAGCCAATCATCTTCAAGCTCTCACTCCAGCACTGTAACCAGGGGGAGTTGCCTCCCAGTTACATCCTGGGTTGAAGTCACTTCCATCCCCCTGACTCAAAGCATAGCCACAGCTATTCAACATATCAATGAAACCAGTTAAAGGTTATAGATATGTTAAATGACTGTTCTAGAGGTTATCTGCAGAACTGTTGCTGTTCAAAACAACTCTCAATGGCCCTGCTCCACGTGTCCCATCCCTCAGCTCAGACTTGTATATATATATTAAAATATATATATACATATTTTAATATTTCCTGGACACCCTGAGTTCTGGACTCCATTACAAATCCCCATTTGGGGGCTCCCCTTGGCTGCACCCTGTTACAGGAGAGCTCAACAAGTTTTCATTAAAATTTAACTGAGACCCAAGTGCACGTCACAACAGAAACCACCACACACCGCATTGGGACATCCATTTCCAGTTCTCCCTCCCACAGCCAACACCGATCTCCAATCTGCCCACGCCCACCACCCTCTCTGCACCCACAGCAGTCTGCCCCCAGGCACTTGCTCCAGGCTTCTTTCTGCCTCGCTGGGGGGGATGTTTGTTCTGCTCCAATTAGCTGGAACAGTTACTGCTTCTCTGGGATCCCAGCTGAAAATAGAGCCACGTCCAGCACGGCCTGGGTGACCGCCACACAGCCCAGCTGGCGGCGGCGGTCTGTGTGAGCAGAGCCCAGTCACTTCCTCATTCCCACCACCCTTCAGACCACAAGTTTCCGAAAGGATCCCACATACCCTTCACCTGAATTCCATGTGAAACCTGTGAGGCGGGTAGACTGGGGTTATGGCTAATATCCCCATTTCACAGATGGAGGCTGAGGCACACAGAGGAAGAATGAATCGCCTAAAACTCACCCAGCTAGGAAACAGCAGGGCAAAGTTCCCAAGTCAACTCCAACAGGATTCCAAACCTGACGGTCTTTTTACCACATCACACTGCCTCCCTGCAGGGTAATCTCCTCTTCTTTCAAGCTTGAAATAGAGAATTCAAATGTCTACAGCTGAGGGAGTTAAGTGTGCGTTTGATTTAAGCAACGTGAAGCTTCCAGGCGTGTGGAGTGTGCAGGGGCCGCCTCAGGCTGGGTGGGGACCGGGAATCCCTCTGCTGCTATTTCAATTCTCACAAGCACAGCAAATTGAATGTTCTCATCCTCTTGGTGACCCAAATGCTGAGCAGAGCAGCCAGTGGTGGGGGGCGGGGGCGGGGACAGGGAGCTTAGACTTGCCTTTGGGAAAGCCTGTGGTTCTGCAGGTGGAAGTTTGTTTGCTCTGCCCTGAGGGCTTGGGGGTGGACTTCTAGAGCTTCAAAAAGTGCTGGCCCTGTTTCCTGTGGAACAGAAGGAATCTAACTGTGGGTCCACCCCCCACCCCCAGCCCCAAGCTTGGTCTCCCCCTGGAGTGCCAGCGAACTCCCTGTGCCTGCCAGGTGAGGAGGGGCTGGGGGGGGAGGCGAACGCCAGCTGAGCTCATTCTGGGTCAAGGGCCATCTTGGGACTCTGTCCAGAGGGAAGGAAGGAGGAAGCAGTGGGAACGATAAGGAGAAGCGTGGGAACAACAGCACAAAAGGCATCTGGGGGACTGGCTGGGGGACCTACGATATCAGGGGTCATGCTGTGTGGAGGTTGGAGCAGGAAAACGAGGCCCTGCAGGGGCCTAGTTCACAAAACAACAGCAAGAGCTACTGAGGCCTGCCAGGGCAGAGAAGCAGCCAGCCCACTGACAGGCAGGCAGCTCCGGGAGACCAGGTGAGAACCCAGCGCTCCCGCCTTGGCCCAGGGCTCTCCCGGCAGCTGTGCCTGCGGCTCCCTGGTATGTCCTGCAGGTCCAGGGCTCCTACTGCCGCTTGGGAGATCCTGCAGGCAGCCCTGCCTCCAGGGGTGGGTGCTGTCCTGGGTGGTAAGAGCCCTGGGGACCCTGAGGGAGGAGGAAGTCCACCCGGGGGTGGCCGTAACAGACTCAAAGGGGAGAACAGAGCCCACAGCCAGCAAGTGCAAGCCGTGCTACAGCCTCCTGCCCTAATGAATCACTAGCTACTGCCTAAAAATAGACTCTGCGGTTCCTTACCTGAAAAAGCCCCCACCATAGTTCTGTGATCCCCATCCAGCCACCACTCCATCTGTCGGCTGCCACACTCACGATGAAGCAGCGTAGCTGAGCTGGTTGCACTCACTGCCTCGCTCACCTACTGCCCACCCACTACCCCTCGCTGGCCTGGCTCCCACCCCCCCACCACCAAAACTGGCTTGTCCTTGGTCCAGTGTCCACAAGTGCCCACTGCTCACTCCCTGCTCCTTCTTGGCAGAGGCTTCTCTCCTCCCCAGAGGCCCCTGAACTTGGCTTGCCCCTGAGCCTGAGCAAGCACGGAAGAAGTGGAATGACCCCTCATTCCATCCTGTCTCCGTCTCCTTATTCAGTCTCCCGGTAATCACTGACACAGCAGGACACTTTCCTGTCGGGCCCTTCTGGTCACTTCCCCTCATTCGTCCAGCTTTCCCTGCAAAGATTCTGGTCATCTCAATCTGCCCCCTCCTTCGCCCTGAGAAAGAAAAACCTTTTTTGCTGTGTGCTTCTGTGAGGCTTGTGGGTTTCTGAGGCCAGAGCGTTTCCCTCTCTGAGTCGAGATTTGTTTTTATTTGGCATCGCAGTCACCAGCTGGGCAGAAGTGACATCCAGTGGCTGGAGAGACCTCCCAGAGATGCCAGGAGCCTGCAGAGGTGGGGACCAGCGGGAGAACAGACATTCTTTTTGACCAGCAATGGAAACACAGACCCAGCTGTGTCAACCCCTCAAGAGCCAGACCCAGAGGAGACGGGAGAGCTGATGCCCTCACCATTGTGCGTCTTTGAAGACTGAGAGCCCGAGGCAGAGGGATAGGGCCTCCCCCAGGGCACGTGGCAAGTTGGTGACTGAGTCATGGCTAGATCTCATGCATGCTGACCCCAGTCCTCTCAGGGCTCCCTCCGGGCCGCCTCCTCCCTGGGCACATTTGCAAATGAGAACGTGGAGGCAGGAAGAGCAGGGTTGACAGTGGGGCACTCCAGGCAGGGACAACTCTCAGGACGGAGAAATTTCCCACCTCTCCAGGGAAGAGCTTCACACAGTCAAGCTCCCAGTTTCCCTCGTTCCTACTTAATTCGTGCATTTAGCCTTTATAATTAATGAGCAAACATTCTTTGCAAAACAATGTTTAAACACCTCAGGATTAATTTAATCAAATATTTAATTGCCCTGTAATTAATCATCTGAGCATAATGAATTGGACCTCCATCTCTGGGGGTTGGGTTTATCCCAGTGACTTCTGAAAATAAATATGGGATGGGGCTTTTGCAAGCAGACTTTCTGCTCCCATTTGGAGTCTTGAGGGGTCCTTCTGCTCCTTGTGCCCAGCAAGCAGCCCAAACTCAGCTCTCTGGGACTGAGGAGGCACAGCCTGGACTAGGAGAAGCAGGTGGGCCAGAGGGGAGTCCTGGGGGCCACATCAGTCCAGGACTGGGAAGGCTGAATAACCTAGACAGCTGCAAGGTGGTCCGCCTGCCCTGACTGCGGGCCTTTGGGCAAGTTACATCCCCTCTGCGAGTCTCCACCTCTCCACCCGTGAAATGGGAATGCTCCTAAACTGCCAGTCTCCTCGTGCTCCGGACAGGTCCAAAAGACCTCAGAAAGGGGTAAAGGGCACTGTAAAGACCTGCACACCAGTGAGGAGGACACAGTGTCCTCTGGTGTGTGAAAGGCTCGGGCCCCTGCCTGCAGCAGTGTAGTGAGCAGTGGCTTGCTGTCAGGGACCATCCAGGGAGCTGATGGAAACCCCCTGCCTAGGCTGGGAGCTGGACATCTCCCAGGCCAGCTGGCAGGGGCCTCAGAGTCCCAGTAGAGGGCGCCTTAACTCTCAGCCCTGCCCCTCTCTTGGGACACTGGGTGGAAGACTGGGGCCTCTGTGGACGCCCGAGGATGCTTCCCAAGAAACCAGGACAGACAAGATCCCAAGGGTGGAAATCTAACGATGGCTGACGGTGAGTACTGCTGATGGATGGGCCAGGCCCTGGCCTCCGACTTCACACATGGTCACTCTTTAAGTCCTTATAAGCCTTGTGTATGGGCAGGGCCAAGCTAGATCATTGCCTTCATCATTCTCCTCCTGTTTAACAAATTAAATAATGAGAATCAGGGAGGTTAAGTAACTTTCCCAAAGTCTCAGAACACATAAGAGATGGATCCAAGATCTGGCTGTGGGGATGTGTTCTAAAGCCTGTGCCACCCCGTCTCCTAGGAGACGTGGAGGCTCTTGCAGGGCTGGATGAGGTGAGCCATCTACTGGGGACACATGCAGACAGCAGATGGGCAGCACTGGTGCTTCTCTGCTGGGGCCCCTGGCCTCGGCTATGGGAGGATGAACCAGCCTCTCCCAGGAGATACACAGGAGGATCAGAGAGCTGCCCAAACTCACTCCATGAGCAAGCTAAATTTTTGTCTGTCTCTAGGCCAAGAAAAGCATCCGAGGTCAGAGTCCTACCTCCCCAGTCCTGCCTTGCCCTGACCAGAGGGCATACAGTCTCTCTGCAGTGACGTCTGCTGGAAGGCAATTAGCCCTCAACATGCGCAGCCTCTGACCCAACGTCCAAGCCTTCAGCTACACGTCGGCAGAGGATGGATTAACTCAGGCCTGGCTTGGGAGCTGCCAGGCTAAATGCTTTCCCCGGAGTTATTTATGCCACCCCATTAGCTCAAGGAGAGGCAGGATTCATAGAGCCATCATGGCCTCAGAACTCAGTGAAATTAATATACCTGTGGCGGAAATACACATGAAGCTTGCACCTCCTCCCTTTGATGGGGAAGGAGGGGAAGGAAGAGAAATTCCAGGCTCCTGGTTAAAGAGGAGAGGTTCTGGTTGGAGGGGAGAAGGGATACCAGAATTCACCCTTTCCTCTCTGTCTACACCGCCAACACCCTGGTCTTGCTCTCATCGTCTCATCAACCCATTGCCGCAGTCCCCTTCTCAGTCCCCCAGCCTCCGGGCTCACCCCAACCAGTAGCTCTGCCTGACATTTCAGGACCTGGGACAGAGCACAAACTACAAAGGCTCCCTAGTGGATCATTGAAAGACAGGGATGAAGCCAGGCTTTCTGTTTTAGGCCATGCTTTGAAAACCCTTTTCTGATAAGTACCTTTAAGAGCAGAACAGTATGAACTTGGCATGGAGGTCAAGAGGCCTGGCTATAGAATCGGATGGTGCTGCGTTCACATTTGAGCCCTTAGTACTTGTAATAGCAAAACACAGGAAGCAAATCAAGTGGAGAAACTGGGAGGAAAAACGATCGTGCGTGCACGTCAAAGAATACTCTGCACCTATAGAAGCATGGGGATCACCTCTTCTTACTGATCTGCAGTCATCACTGGGGTATATTCTTAAGCTTTAAAAAAAAAGCAAGAGGAAAAAAGAAAGATGTTCAGTTAAAATAAAAAAATAAGGTGAAAAAAGTGTACATGATTTGTATAAGAAAGTAAGAAAATGAAAATATACCTCTTTGCTTTTTTAGTGGAGGGATAAACCACAAAACATTCTCAAGTGTGCCTGAGGAAGTGGGGAAGGCCAGGGTGAGGAAGGAGAGCAGCGGTGAGAGTCGGCTTCTGGGAATACAGGCTGCTTTATTGTTTTTGCTTTGAAACCGTGTGAATATTTTACCTAATTGTACAAAATAAATAAATAAATAAATCTTAAACAGTAATCCCTAAGAGAAGAAAATAGAATGAAACAGAGGAGTCTGGCTATGTGTCGCATTAGTGACACTGCCACCCAGAGCGGAAGTCGCCCGGCGACTTGGAAACACAGGGGTTTGAATGCATGACACTGGTGGGATCATGTCACCTGCAGACTCATAGAGATACAAACAAACAGCCCCAAATAAACCTTTTCAGTAATCATGATGTTGGTGGAAGTACTGGAATTATGCAAAGACCGGGGAGAGGGGGGTGAGTGTGTGTCACAAAAGAAAGAAAACTGGCACCACAGGCTGGAATGTCAGTCAAGGCACAAAACCAGGGTGATCCTGGACCCCGTTGTTTGTTTCACACCTTCCAAGAACCCAGAGGTCACTGTACTTACTTGCTTCATGATCACGATCAGTTGCCTTTTTGTTGCTATTGTTTCAGGCAGGATAGTAAGTCTGGTCCCTATCATTCCATCTTGGCTAGAAGTTAACGACACAGAATTAATTTTTTTTATTTAAGTTACATTTAAACAGCCCCATGTGGCTAGTAGCACCATATTGAATAGCTCATATCACACATCCAACCAAAGAAAGGAAGCAAAACAGCTTTTCTTCAAGTTCCAGAATCCATCCCCCTCCCCCACCATCTCTTCCTCATTTGGGAGCAGGTCTGGGTGATGTGGTCCCACTTTGCCAGAGCTCTGTGTCAGAGTGTATGTAGCACATGAGCTGCCTGTACTGTTTGTTATTTAAAAGCAAGGACCTTGCATTAGCTTGCAAGGCTGCCAAAACGAAGTGCCATGGCCTAGGTGACTTAAACAGCAGAGATTTATGTCCGTCTCTCACAGTTCTGGGAGCTAATAGTCCAGAATGGAGGTGCTGGAAGGCTTGGCTTCATCTGAGGGCTCTGAGGAAGGATCTGTCTCAGAATTCTCCCCCTTGCTTCTGGACGGCTGTCTTTTATACCCATCCATGTCGTCTTCCCACTGTGCGTACCTCTCTTTGCCCAAATTTCCTCTCTTTAAAAAAAAAATAAGACCATCAGTCATATTGATGACCTGTTTTAAAAAAACTTGATTACCTCTATAAAGACCATATTTCCAAATATGATCACATTCTGAGGTTTTGGAGGGTTATGACGTGTGTACGTGCATGTACGTGTGCATGCGTGCGTGTGTGTGTGTGTGTGTGTAATTGGGGGGTGGAGGGACACAGGTCACCCATCTAGGCTTTCATTCCCACCCTGCCTGTGCTCCTTGCCTGTGTAGCTCCTTCTGGAAGCACTTGGGCTGGAGGGACCAATGTCAGGTAGGATCACATCTCCTGGTCCCTAGCCATAACGCATCAAAATGACACCAGAGCCCTAACTCCCTTCTAAACCACCTAGGAACAGGTGCTCTGGGTAAAGGAGTTCTTGGCCAGCAGATCTGCTGGTTCTTCATCCCCAGTGTCACCTCTGCACCAGCCTTCCCCTCTTCCAACCAAAATGTCGCAGCCTGGCTCTTCAGGCTTCTCATCCCCCCTGCTGAAACTCACTAATCCATTCATTCATTTATTCATTTATTTACACAACTTTACCCTAACAGGCCCAACGTGGAGCCTGGGAGCAACAAAGGAGGTGTGAACTCGGCCTTCAGGGGGTCCCAGCTCAGAGGCAAAGACAGACAGAAAAATGAAAAATCCCAAGGTGAGATAAGGTCTGAGGTAGGGGCTGGGAACACAGAGGGGTGGGAACACAGAGGGGATCCCTGGCCAGCAGGCGTGCAGGTCAAGGAGCCCTGCCTTGCTCTGATTCACCCATCAATGCTCTTTTCATTAGCCACATGCATTTTGCAGAAGTAATGCATTGGAGGCTCCTCTCAATAAAAAGAAAAGCCAAGGGTAGCCAAAGGTGGTCCCACAGTGACCTGGGCACTTTCCAAATTCTGGTCTTCATGGCAGAGGTCACTTCTGACTGGCCAATCATAATCCTGTCTTTTTCTCTTCTCTCTCTTTTTTTTTTTTTTTGGCAAAATGAGGGACTTTCACATGCTTCATGGACTGCATGCAGACCAGTTCCCAGCAGAATTCTGATCTTTATAGTATGGGTAGGCAAACTATGGTCTGTAGGCCAAATTCAGACCCTTGCCTGTCTTTGTAAACAAAGTTTTATTGACACAGTCATGCCCATTCATTTACATTTGGCTATGGTTACTTTAGGAGTATGGGGCAAAGATCAGTAGTTGTGACCAAGATTGATCACATGATCTGCAAAGCCTGAATCATTTACTCTGGCCATTCACAGAAAACACTTGCCTGCCCTGCTTTAAACCATGAGAACAGCAAAGCTGAAGTCACTTAAAGGATTTCATGCCATGGTTCTAACCAAAATGCCCAGACAACTGTCCAGTGAGGAGGTGAGAGTCACATCCTGAGTGATTTCTGATCTGATCACTGTTGCTGGTAACTGTAGGTAAACCAGTCCCCTCCCCGCTGAACCTCAGTTCCCCATGCCTGGAAGAGGAAACCAGCAGATTCTGTGCTGTCTACTGGTTGTGAGCCACTGTGTTGGAGTCTGAGCCGTTCTTATCCTGCCAGAGGCTCTGTGAGCCCACGGGTGAGCTCTGTGGTCTCAAAGAGACCTCACATTTACTCTCACAAGCCCAGAGAAAGGGGGCCATGAGAATGATTAGAGGCAGGCTAAATTATTTCCATAAGATGGTGCCCTTTGGAAGGGAATTTAGTGCTAGAAAGGAAGACCACGTGTAGCCTGCAACAAAACATTTGAATGAAAAGTAAAAAACAGAGGCACTGCCTTGTCTAGCCAATGCCTAACATCTAAGAGTGTCTAAATAAGCAAATGGTTATGTAGAGAGAGAGGCTAGCGAGGTCAAGGGAGCACAGGGCTGTGACTAGGGAGGCTGGGCTCCTTTGCAGCTCTGCCACTATTAGCCACGTTGCCTTGGTCAAGTCATCAGCCTCTTGAGTTGCAGTTTTCTCCCCTTCAAAGTTGTTATTAAGTTCTTCCACCTGGGATCATTGGAAGGACTGAATGGGATGATGGGTAAGAGAAGATATGTGTAGCACATGAGAACTTCCCCAAAATATAATCAGCTCACCTTCACCTTTGTACAGAAATTCATCATTTGCATAGTTTTCACATAGACCAACTCATTGGGTAGGTAAGAAATGAGCACATGGAGAATTTTCCTTCACTAAGTACCTACTCTGTGCCCAGTCCCCCCCTGTCTTATCAGTGTGGGGGGGGTATAAATACTGCATTGAAAGTCACCTTTGTAAACCTCACAGGGCTTTTCTTTAGAATATGATGACAAAAGAGGGAGCAGGAACCACGACAAGGGCATTCTGCACCCAGCACCTCCCTTCTCTGCTGCTCCAAGGGCAAGATGTCCAGTACTAGCTGGTTCAGCTGCATAACAGCAAAAAACAGTACCAGCCACCCACTCCCTGCCTGCCACATGTCAGGCCCTGTCCTGGGCGGCTGACAGACCCTCCCCCTGCTCTCTGCAGCGGGAGTCGGCAATCCTAACGTGATTTCCAGAGTCAGAACCAGTGAAAATCCATGTTGGTCTCACACATTGTTGGATCTTGTATTTCTGAAGGCCCCACCGGGTGGGACTATTATATCATGTTGACAATATAAATTAGACTGATTAGGGGCTGACAACATCGTTAGGAATGATATACTATTTAGTAGCTGGCATTATTGCCTGTTAAATTTACACATGACAAACTGCTTTCTCTCTCTGCCCAGTGACACTTTGGCACCAGCCCAAATCATAGGAAACGCTGAGGTGTAAACCTCAGGCCACTCATTAACTGCCCCCAGGAGGTCACTCAGCCCTTCCAGCCCTGCTGATAGATTGGCCTTTGGTAAAATTGTGAAGTAGAAGAAGCTTATGTTTCCCTTGGGAAGCCAGGGATCTCACCGGGCTCCCAGGTCCCCTATAAAGAGACCATTGTCATGCATAAGAAAGAACACTCTGCTTTTCACTGAAAGATAGGCCTCATCTCTTGACCACCATAAGTCACTTTTTCTCCCTGAGCCTCAATTTCCTCACTTAAAAAAGAGAACTAAAATTATCTATCTGTATCATGGTGGGGGCTACAGTTCTTCAGATTGAATGAGGCAATAGATATGAAAGCACCTTGTAGCAGTCAGTTCTTGCTATGTAACAAACAACTACGAAAATCTTAGGGTCATAGAACAATAAGCATTTATTTCATTCACCTATCTATAGGTAAGCTAAGGTTGTCTGAACTTGGCTGGGCTTAGCTGAGCAGTTCTGCTTTAGGCTGGGGATTTGGCTAGACTTGGCTCCTTGCTACCAAGCTGGGCTCTGGTCTATCCCTTGGATGTTTATTCCAGAGCCCAGGATGACAAGGAGTCATCGACCTGGGAGAAGCTCTTCTCGTGGCAATGGCAGAAGTACAAGAGGGCAAGCCCAGCTGCACCAGCATATTTCAGTGCTTGTATTGAGTCTGCTCCTGCTCTATACTGAGTCACACAGCCAAGCCCAGCATTAAAGAGTAAGGAAATAACCTTCCACAAAGGTAAGGAAGAGGGTGTGGATAGTTTTAAACAAAAATCTGATCTACCACACACATGTGCTATTCACAGGTGAGAAAGTACTCTTTCTTGTTATTTCCTCACCTTTACCCAGGACCAAGAAGACAAACATTATGTTGTTTTTATCCATTGTTTTGTCATCATAGCAACCTATTTGGCTGTAATCAATCCAACTGACCACTAAACCACTAGACTAATTGATGGTTTGGTCATGTCCAGTGGAACCTGTTACCAGAGGTGCACTAGGTCCTCTGAGTCCTCTCTGCAGCCACCTCCAGCCCATGCAAAAGGTAGGGTACCAGAGGAGAGCTTTCTTTCTTACTCCTAATTGTTCCAGCTCAGCTTCCTCAGACAGGGAGCTACATAACAACACCAACCATGCTCACCCAGACCTTGGAAGACAACCAAAGTCTTCCAGAGATGCAATCCATTTGTCATCTCTAAGTAGCCTTAATCATTCCCATTTTACACACAAGGAAATTGAGGCTCAGAGAGCCTCTGGTAACAAGCCCTAGGTCACACCAACATGAAGCAGGAAGCCCTGAACTTGACTCCAGAGCTCAGCATCTCGCCTCCCCAGCTCTGTGGACAGGGTTCCTGCTGACCACATCCTGGCTCTTCCTGACCCCACAGCACTGCCCTAATATAACGTCAGCCCCATACAACAGCCTATCTACCACAACTACAATGTTTTAATTTATGCTGTTTATGTGAACAGAAATTAATCACTAAAATTTAATTTGGTAAATTTCAGTCTTAGTAAGCAGTTAATTCCATGATGACACGGCCCAGCCAGTCAGCAGTTACTCCAACTATTTCCATGCGGCCAGCCCCCAGATAACAGAGAATGCTCCAGCTTCCCAGGCTGTTTGAAATTCACATTCCTTCATTAGTATGTCAAGGAAAGTCATTATGTGCCTGAAGAAAATGCTTCCTGTCTATAAAAATAAAATGTAATCTTGTACAATGGATTAGCATTTTCTGCCGGGTGTTATAATAAATGGGGAGCTTTTAAGAATCATGATTTCTGAATTATGTGGTATGATAATTATTTAACCATAGTGGCTGGTGGCAAATATTTACCTAGCCCAGAGTAACACAGTTTAGCAGACCCATTGGTAGGCCCCATGGATCCTGTCAGAGGCTCCTGCCAGGAATGGGACTCCCAGAATCCACTGGGACCAGGCAGATGGTGAAGGGAAATGGGGGCAAGTCTCTCAGGTCAACATTGATATTTACAACATGCATAGATTTGCCAGTGTGTATCAGAAACTGGTGAATTTCTTGCAATTAGTGTGTGTGTGTGTGTGTGTGTGTGTGTGTGTGTGTGTAAGAGAGAGAGAGGGAGAAATTGATTCATTATAGACTTCTTAACCAGGTCAAGCTAATGGGATCATGAGTTTTTAGGAGCAGGGACCATATCTTATTCATCATGCCAAGAACTCATGTGCAGCCATAGCTTTGAGACTGATTGTCACATAGTGGTAGCTGCAGTTGACCACTGAGATATGCGCTCCATCTGGATTATTGTCTCGTCCTTTGCTTTATCTTCAGCTACTGGACCTATGCCTGGCACAGAGATGACACTCCATAAATACTTATTGAATCTTGTCTGAATCTGCACTGAGTGTGGAAAGTAAAACTGGCACCCATCTCAGAAAGGAGGCCAGGAGAAAGGAGGATCTTGGGGTGATACTCAGGGTGGGGAAGTTGCTGCTTTTTCTGAAGAAGGGAAGGCTCAGGGTCAAGATCACTGCCTTGAAGCCTAACATGGCCACCATGAGGCAGGAGTGGCCGTATACTGAGTAACTTTGGGAAAGGGGAGGCTATTGCTAGAGGTAACTTTTGAGGAGAAAAGAGAAATAAATTCTAAGGTATCTGTCAGAAAAGGAATGACTTTCCCAAAGAGTTAGCACCACGTGTCAGGAGAGGCTTGGCTTTGGGAAGAGTGTCATAAAAGGAAGGATAACATCAGGCAGGGAGGAAAGGACAACATCAAGGTTGAATTTGGTGACCTTTAAAGTCCTGTGAGAGTCTATGACACATAGTCCACACTTGATTCATTTGCTTCTGCTGGCACAGAGGAAGTTGAATCAGATCCCCTGAATTAAGGAAAAATGTTGAATTTGACCTTGAAAACCCTGAGCTGGAGGTAACTATGGTCAGAACAGTTAAAATGGGGGCCGTGTATGAATAATCACATGCTGTGGTGCTTGGTTGAGTTATATGTGTCACAGGCACACAGGGGTTAGAGCTCAAGGCTGCTGCCATCTAGAGACCCCTGGAGAAGTTCAGGGAGGCCAGAGCAATCAGGGAGACCTCCCTGGAAGTGGTTGGCTGAGCATTCAGGAAACACTGGGGAGATGAGACCCAAAGCCAATAACCGAGCAGATATATCTGTGTGGCATTGGAAGATACGGGCTCCAACAAGCAGAGAAGGGGTGAAGTACAGTTCCGGGAGAGAAAAGTAAACCAAGTGCTTTGAAAAGAGTGAAGTCTCTCCAAGGGTAAGAACTAGGACTGGGGATGAGAGAACAAGATGTCAATCCTGGGATAAACAGCACCTGGTTGGTTTCTTGATTAGGAACTTCCAGTGACAGCTCTCATAGGTCAGCAGTGGAGGCAGCGAAGCGTTCTGACAGAGGTAGAAGGTGGGGTGGAGGTTTTAGAAGCAGACAGTCTTGGTCTGAAGTCCTGGCTCTGTCATGTCCTGGGTGTGTGGTCCTGGAAAGTGGCTAAACCTCTGAGTTTTCATTTCCTCAGCTATAAAATAGGGCTTAAAAAATCTCTCCAGCCCTCTGAGGGTGGCTGTGAAGATTATATGGGGTCACAGATGTTAGCACGATTTGTAACTCTCAAGTGCCCTGCACTTATAGGGGCAGCCGCTAATGGCATGCTTGCAGAGTCTCCAAATTGGAGAGTGACAGGGGCTGCCTTCTGAGGCCTGGGGCTTTGAGTCAGGCCTTGAACCTATCATCAAACTGGAGAAAATTTTGTTCTTCCATGTAGGAGTTGGTCTGATGGGCCTGGCAGTGGTCCCACATGGGAGTGACTATCCTGAGGACAAACTCATGCTACGATGTCAACTCTCCTTCTGTTCAGCAATTTGGTGTCAGACCAGGGTTGACAAGTGGTGGTCTGCAGCCTGTCCACAGCTCACTGACAAGCCCTGCCCCGCTTGGTGCCACCTGGACAGTACTTCCTTCTTTCTCAGGACCCTTGTCCCCAGCCTTCCTTAGCATTTCATGATGAAGCCACATTTCTAAGCCGACACTATTTTAGTGACTACTCCAAGAGAACTATTAGCCAAATGACTTCTGGATTTGAACTTTCAGCTCTGGCCCCATTCTGAAGCTCCAAATGGCTACGTTTAGCAGTTTACTGGATATCGCCATATGGATGAGGATCTCAAACAAAATACAACCCAAATGGACTTCCTGGATGCCCCTTGGCTCCAAAGCTGTTCCAACACCAGTCATTTCCCACAACTGCCATGCACCCAGCCTCTCTGGCCAAGTTCCTAGACATCTTCTGTGATTCTGCTCTCCTTCCCTCACCCCTACACCCAATCTGCCTGAACATCCTGCCAGTGCTACCTCCCAAACACATCCCCAATTGGTTCCCTTTCCACCAAGCCCCCATTGCCACCCTGTCCACACCAGCACCCTCTCAGCTGGTAGCATGGCCGCTTCCTGACTAACCTTCCTGCTTTTTCTTTTGGCTTTTTCAAACCTATTCCCTATGAATTAGCCAGAGGGATGTTTTTAAAACATAAATCAAGTAATGTTTATCTTCCTAAAACCCTCCAGTGGCTTCAAGTGTATGCAGAATAAAAACAAATTCCTGAGGGGCAGCCAGATTGCACCCGGGTAGAGGCGTGAATAGCATTCAGGACGTGAAAAACAAGAGTAAGGAAACACTTGTGAGAAGCATGGCTGGGAAGCAGAAGGGGAGGGAGAGAGCCATCAGGGAAGTGTTGCTATTACTTTAGAGAGGATCAGCTGAAGCAGGCTAAAAGCTAAAGTGTAGAGCTCGTGGCAGGTGGGGTGAGGGACTGACTCAGGTAGCCTATGACTCCTGCTCTTCTCAGGAGAAGAGGCTTGGAGCTAATTCATATTGTGCCTGGTGGCATTGCTGCCCCAGATAAACCTATTTTTGTCAACTCAAAAATACACAAATAAAATAGATCCTCCTCACTAAAGCCTACAAGACCTTCCAGGACCTGGCTCTGCCACCCCTCTAACCCCACCCTGTGACAGCCACCAGCTCACTGACCACCATGCCAGGGGTCACAGGCTTTGTGACGCATGTGAATCACAGGAGAGCTTGTCAGCATAGATTCCAGCTGCTCCTCCTCCTCTTTTCCTTCCTCAGCCCCATTCTTCTATGCCCTTACTCTCTGCACACTCTGTCATATGCACAGAGTAAGGTAGACATCTGTAGTGAGAAACAGAAAGCCATGGTGGCCCAGAGCAAGGAGGCATGATGACATATAGGGACTGGCCCATACAGTGGGCATTCTGCACCCACTGAAGAGGGGGAAGAGGGCATCCACATGGCAGAGAGTGAGGCAACATGGATATCACTACCACGCAGGGTGAAAAGGATACCACCACAGAAGGGCATCCTTGCATGCAGTGACAGACCAGACTGGCTGAGAAGGACATCATGCAAGGGATGGAGTGATGGGGGTGTTCACTGAGGAAGCATCCTGGTGTCCAGAGTCTGAGCCGAAGCCTGAGCAAGGCGAGAAGGGCATCCCTGTAGGTGGGGTGTCAGCAGCCAAGTGGGGCAGATGACATCTACACAGAGGTAGGGCAACAGCCTGAAATGAGACTTCAGAGCCCAAGGGAGATAAGTAGAGGAATAGAAGGTCTGCCATAGGGTGCACCCCAACCCTATGTGACTGATGTCCTTACAGGAGGGGGAAATCTGAACATGAACCCACATGCAGGGGGAACATGAAGGCAGAGATCAGGGAAATGTGTTTGTAAGCCAAGGAACACCAAAAATTACCAGAGAACCACAAGGAGGGACAGCAGCATGGAACAGATTCTCCCTCACAGCCAACAGATGGAGCCAACCCTGCCGACACCCTGACCTTGGACGTCCAGCCTGTACAACTGTGAGGCAATACGTTTCCGTTGTTCCAACCATCCGGTTTGCGGTGCTTTCTTACAACTGCCCCAGGAAACTAATACACCATGTTTGTCATTACTGGGGAAGAGAGTTCCCAACACTGAAAGGGAGAATGAAACTAGTGATGTTAAATTTGAATTAGAAGTATTGATGTGAACTCATGGTTTCCAATATTTAGAGATAAATACAGAAATAAATGTAAATGTAATGTGTGTATGTGTGTATATATAATACATAATAATATATTATAAAAATGTATAATATATAATAATACATAATATACATGTATATATACACACAAATATAATCATTTAAATATAATAATATAATGTAATATAATATAATATAATATAATATATAATTTTACATATATATTTTAGCTCTGTCCTCTGAAAAAGCCTGAAGCAGTGACACTCTAATAGCAAAGAACATATCTGGCACCTAGACTGTGGCTTCTAAGAACCATTTTCCACTAAAAGGAAAAAAAGGAATTTTTGGAGAAATAGTTGATTTCAGGCCTGGGGCAGTGAAGGTACAAGTTTAACCTAAGACATCTTGTGCCCCAAAGCAAGAAAACGCTTGAAGACAGATGGGAATATGTCAAAAGGACACAAGTGGTCTCACTGGCCAATAAGTAGATAGTTTGAGCATCAAATTAAACAACAATAGTAACAGATTAGAACCCATTGAATAAAATGGAAAACCATGAGTTCATATAGATATATACACATAAATTAATAAATTGAAAATGTGATAAGGAATCAAGTAATTCATAATTTTAAGATACCTCCCTACAAAACACTTATTTATTACAAAAAGCAACTTTCTAGTGGAGAAGAGTGGCAGGCACCATCCTAGTTAAGTGATAAAAGTGATCATCTCCAGTAACAGGACAAGCTGAAGCCACCAAACAGGATGCAAGAAGACTGCAGAGTCACTTTTGTGCTATTCCTGCCAATGACGCATGAACTGAATTTAACCATCAGGAAGCATCAGAAAGACCCAATATAACTTTCCTGTAGTCTTCAGAAGTTGCAAGGTCTTGAAAGTCAAGGAAAAGCTGAGGAACTTTTCCAGACAAAAGAAGACTAATAGAACATGAAAACAAAATATAGCCCATGGTTCTGAAACAGATCTTTTTGCTACAAAATACATTATCGGAACACCTGGAGAAATCTGAATGGGCTCTCAGGATTAGGTGCACAATGCATCATTGTCAACCTCCTGATTTTGTTGTGGTGTTGGGACTGTGTAGGTGAATGTATTCATTTAGATTAAACATGCATTAAAGGACGATACAATATCAGCTCAGCACCTTGCTCTTAAGTGATTAAAGAAAACAGAATGTTTTGTACTATACTTTCAACTTTTCTGCAAGTATGATGTCGCAAGCAAGAAAGGTTTACCAAAAGCAGATTTCTAGACTCCACTCCAGGAATGATTTCATAGGGCTGGGATGGGACCAGGGCATTTGCTTGTGTAACCATTTTCCAGGTGATGCCAATGCCACTGGTCCATGGACCACACTTCCAGAAGCAAGTCTATACACTGACCTACTTTTTGTCTCTGGAGTCATCAACTCGTCGTCATTGCAGGTCCTTTGCTCCACAACCTCTACCTGCAAGCTTTTCTCCCAGATATTTCTGAATTCACTTCTTTGTGTCATTCAGGTCTCAACTCCAATGCCATGATCTCAGGGAAGACTTCCTTCCAGAAGCCTTAGGGGAGAATTCATTTCCTTGACCTTTCCAGATTCTAGAGGCTGTGAAGTCCACTCTGTCCATATTCCTTGACTCGTGGACCTTCCTCCACCTTCAAAAGCAGCAATAATCCATCTCCCTGTACCTTTCTTCTGCAGCCACAGCTTCCTCTGACAGACTCTTTTACCTTCTACTTTTAGGGATCCTTGTGATTATACTGGGCATGCCCAGATATCCAGAATAACCACCCTATCTTTAGGTTAACTGATTAATAACTTCAACTACATCTAAAACCTTAATCCTTCCTTGCTATGTAACCTAATATACTCCTAGGTTCCAGGCATCAGAATGTGAATATCTTTAAGGGCCCCTGAAGATTTGTCACCACATAAAATTTTTGCTTGCTGGAATTACCTTTACTATTATGCTTACTTGAATACTTGTTTGTTTAACAAGCTTCTAGATGAAATATCAGGCAGCTCTTAACAGTTTGGAAACCACATTTCCTGGGTTCAGATTCTGGCTTTCACACAGGCAAAGGTACAATGTTGGATTGTTTATCTTCTCTGAGCCTCTATGTCTTCATCCATAGAACAAGAATAAAGTTCAAATAATATATCTTCCCTACAGTGTTGTCTCATTTGGCCACTGGGCAGTTTTTCTATAGCCAGTGACCTCCCTAGTTACTGAGATAAAGGTTTTCTTTTAAGATAAATCTTCCCATCCCTAATCTCTTCTCTATTAGTTTTCCTCTATGTCTGTTCTTCTCTCTCTTGTAGTTCTTAACTCATTTGGAAGAGTCACAAGTCTCTCAAAGCTGCTGAGAAAAGTTGTGTGCTTGCTGCCTGGAAACCTGACCATCACACACACACACACACACACACACACACACAATTTTCTGAATAATTTCTGGTCATCAATGATCCACTGAAGCCCTCTTGTGGATCCCAGTTCAGAAACCACTCCCCTCCACCAGTTCTGTCCAACCAAAGCAAACCTCTGCCCCAGACTAGCCAGTCTCACTGTCCCCGAGGCCATAGAATCGATGACTTGGAAAGTTTATAGATTGCAAAATAGTAGTTAAACTTCACACCCATTCCTATGGGTGCTCACAGGTGAAAAGGAAAACAACAGATGCCAACTCAGGCAGCAAAAAGAGAAAGGATACCCCTTTAGTCTTGCCAGAGACAGAAGGGGTGTAAAGCAAAAGGTGCTGGAAATAGCTAGTATTTCTACCACATGTAAAAAATAATGTTCAGATGAGTTGTAATCTTAGTGAACTGAAAATTTTCAACTGCACACTCTGACTTTTAGACTATAATGAGCAGCTTCCTTTTGAGAGACCCCAGCTTCAAGCTGAGCCCAAGAACACCAGCCTCTGAGCTGACGCCTATACCCAAATGGTAATTAAAGCACATCCATGGAAGAGAAAAGTTTCATCATATAGTACAATAAAAACTCAAAGTTTTACTATTCCGAGCTTCAGAAGTAATGATGTCTTTCTTTGTGTTCAGGAGAAAAAAAAAATGCCTGTTAATTCTACCCAAGTTTGAATCACAGAGTCAACTTCTTAAGAGCACCATTTTGCACTAATCTGTGAATAACGGAACATGAGCATACTCTTCCTTATGACCAAATTCTCAGCTCTCCAGCAGCCTCCCAGCTTCTAATCCTGACTGACTTGGAATCTTAGAACATCTGCAATTTAAAAAGCCTTGGAAGTGAGCTAGTCGCTGGCCGTGGTGCTGAAATAAGACCCTGCAGGGCTGTATCCTAACCCGACCTGCTCTCTCATTTCTGAACCTTGTCTTCAGCACGAAATTACATCAGGTTGCATAAAATGCCTTATTCCCTAAAAGCAGATGTTTCCCAGGATTTTCCCTTTGACTTCCAGTTTATCCAGTACTCTTCTAATCCTCCAACACCCTTTCTAGTCCCTCTCCAGCAAGAATCTCCTGCACCAATCACACAGCATGACTTGTAATTCTTCCCACAGAGCATGCTGCTTCACAGTTCTGGGCCTCCATGCATGCTATTCCATGAAATACCTCACACACACAAACACACACATACACCATCCCTTTACCTTGCATAACTCCTTTAGGAAGCAATCCTGATTACCCACTAAGTTTCCTTTACCTGTAAAAATTCACATCCTCTACTACTTTAAATAGAATTAAGTAGCCCCAAATCTACATCCTACAGTGTCTTGTGATTCCCTCTCTCATATAGCATACCACTCTTAATTGTCATTTTCTTTTTCTGCACCTTCCTTTCTTCTCTCACTGTATTCTCTTGAAGTCATGGACCCCGTTGGCAGAGCTCCCTGACCCAGTACAAATGAAGTGTCTGCCACATAGAAAGTACTTAACTTATTGAGAAAAGTGTAGGGTGACTCTGCATCTCCCACTAGAATCACAGAAACTGAAACCTCTGGGTATAATTCTGCCAAGATTATACATTATTTATAAGAAGGATAGAAGAGAGGGAACAAACAATTAAGGAATTCCACCAATGTATAAAGAGGATGATGTAGTCGAGGGAAGAGAAGGTGGATGAAAAATTTTATTTTTTTACTAAAGGGTTGACCTTGAAGTAGGCAGTGGGTTCTCAGATGAGACAGAAAATGAAAGGCACTTATAGGGGGAAACAATTGAAAGCATTTACCATTACAGGATAAAGACTTTTACTGTCTCTTTACTCGAAGGTGGTGGTGGAGGTTTCCCTTAAATGCATCTGTCCTCTTGGAAACTTCTTATGCTATCAGCCCCCATGGGATTAGGAGAACTACCAGTTTGGTGGCAGCATTTATGTTCCACTGTTTCTCAGTTAGATAACTTATCAAAACCTTGGGTGTAGGGAATTTGCTCCCTTCCTCCTTCCTCCTCCACCCAGGCTAGTGAGAGATGATGGCAAGGTCTGCAGACTTGAGCTTTCCTCTCACTTGGCTGGTCCTAAGGTGTAGAGTGGAGGTAGGGATTAGCAAATTCTCTTGACTCTCACCTAATACATAATCCTCTAACCTGGCCTTTTTTAGTGATAGTTTGATGCTCCTTCTTCCTATTCTGTTCCTCCTCTTTTGGTTCTGAATTCAGCTGAGGGAGAGAGGTACTATTTACCAATTGTCCTCAGAAAAAATTAACAGGTGTCAACTAGTTCAGGTATTCATCCCATGAATATTTATTGAGAATCTCTGTGTAAGGAATGGTGTTCTAGCCAGGACTGAGAATACATACATAGAATGTGATATGTTTACTATCCTCAACAGACTATAACTGTAACTAACAGAACAGCGAGTGGAAGTCCCCCTGCCTGGGAATAAGGAGACAGGAAAAAGCTTTAATCTTTAACTGTAAACATCTTAGAATTTCTTTTCTGTAAGCACCTTTAATTTTCTACCTTATCTGAAAACCCACTCCCCATTTCCAGGTGAACCTTTCAGTGAGAGACACCGAATGAAAGATAAACTGTTGAAATGCAATATGTTATAATTGCAAGTGTGCAAAGTGCAATGGGAACACAGATTAAGTGGGTTGAGTCTGCCTGAAGGCATAGGGTATGGCTTAGATTGAGAGGGAGACATTTGTGTCTGGTCTTGAAGAATAATTATGGATTTTCTATACAAATTAAAGTCTGGAGACTGTTTCAAGGAATGCAAAACTTCATCAGTTTTAAAGCGCACAGCACATTGAAGGCATAACCAGTATTTTGTGTAATATCCTAGAATTCAGAGAAGGGGAGGAGTAGGTAGAGATAAGCATGAAGAGGTCAGTACCAGATGAAAGGAGTCTCCAATGCAAGAGTGAGGGATCCAGAATTTACCCTGGCATCTGCGTGCAAAAAGGGGGGCCAGGGAGACTGAAATTCATACAGCTTCCACCTTCTCAGGATCTGACCCTTGGCCCCAGCAATCAACTCCTTGCAGTCTCTCTGAGCCCCTCCTGTCATTTGAAAGAAAGGGAAAAAAAGACAGATCTGAGGAGGCTGGAGACCTTGTACAATTATCCTTTCGACAGTGATTTTCTCTGAAGTGTTCTCTTGGCTGTGGCATAATTAATCTTTCTGCAACTATAATCTAGCATTTCATCAAAGCACAGCTGGAGTGACACCTTCTGGACCATAGGAACATGCTTCAGATGCCAAATACACCCTCATTGGATTTGGAGAAGACGACATAAACATTAGAGAAAAGATAACCTAATCACCTAGAGAATATTGTCTCTAAGGCATTATCAACTTCTGCAACTCAGACCAAAGTCCTTCTAATCCCAATGATGTGAAAGAAAAATTTTCTGTGTGGTGGAGACACTCAATTCTGTCTTTAGCTCTTGATGCTTGCCTGAAAGCAGAGAGGGAAATAAAGGGAGAGAATGAAATGCTGCCCTAGGCATCTGCCCCAACCACCTTGCTCATGCCCACAGTCCTCAGCACCCACTCCCAGAGCTTGTTCTCAGCATGAAATACCAGTTTCTTCCCTTGACTGCAGCAAGTGAGGGCTGCCTGGGATTGACAGAGACTACCCTGTCTGCCAATCACCCAAGATCCCACATCCTTGAAAATGAGGCCCACAGAGTGCCTCCTATCAGGATCGGCTGTCAGGGAAGGCAGGGAATGAAAGCCCGGGCCCAGCCTTGGGGAAATAAGAACTGACACCAGGAACAAGTTCTTGATCCTAAAAGTCTATCAGCCTAGAAGACCTCTCATTAGAAGGAAGAGGAACTAGAAGGAGCAGAGACTGAGTTCCTGTCCCCAGGGAACTCAGTCTGGGCAGCAGGGAAGTCTCAAAGGTGAACCTGTTAGAGGAGCATGCCAACCTGTCGCCGTGAGGTAGAATAAGAAGCCATGTGAGTGAAATACAGTGTCCAGGTCCCTCCACTGGCCTCTACCCAGTGGGAAAACTCAGCTCCTCCCTGAGAATCCTCATGGCAGAGCCCTCATGCCCTTCTTGGCACTCCTCCATACCTACATGAGCCTGTGCTCATGGCCAGACTTACATTGGGGTCTGCCCCTTGTTTTCCATGGTGAATTCCTTGAAGGCAATGGCCATGTTAAGTTTCATACCTGCCACATAGTAGGTGCTCAGTAATGAATGCTAAGACCGTAGAGTACTGTATGATGTGTTATGTCCCTGGATCAGGCCCACTTGGTAGCTCAAGCAAGAGATGCTTCAATTCTTCCTTCCAGCTCAGTCTTAAGCCCAAGATCACCTTCTGTGTTACTTATGGAGGTGCCACCTCAATGACTTTTATGAGTCAGAAAAGTGAGGTCCCTGAGAAAATCTGTTGTATTATCCATGACTCCACAAAGCCTCTTTCTTTGTGAGAAGGACATTCCCTTCCCAGGTGAAGCGGTTCCTGTGTTGCCACTGACATGATGGGGAACCCATCCACCAACTGGACATCCTTCCCCAGAGCACAGTGTACTGGGCACTTACTATAAACCACATGCCCTGCCAGGTACCATGGTGGGAAAGGAAATGCAAACATCAAGCCTCATCCTCGCCGAATTCACATTCAAGCACTGGAGGTAAGGTGTGTGCATGAATGTTGTGATACAAGGCAAAGCAGGCAAATCCAGAGAGATTTCTATAAAGCACTGAGGGAATTAACATGAATAGGCTGGGAACAAAGAGGACTGGCTGAAGGTTAGGACCTTTCATCCTGTACCTCTAAGGATTTTGTTGGCAGAAGGAGACGAGGAACTCTTGCTGCAGCCTCCACACAGGTGTCATTAATCTGCATCTTCTGAAGCACCCACCACATTGCTACAGGTTTGAGACACAGATTCTTAATTCCCAAACAGGTCCTAAACAGCACTTAAGTCGATTTGCATTCCAAGTGTTGATTTATGTGATACTGGCAGCAGACAAGGCAGGCAGGTAGAAGATGGAGGTTCTAGTCACAGACATTTACTGGCTGTGTGGCCTTAAACAACTCAGATTTCTTTTCTGAACCCCAGCTTTTTCACCACACTGTGCATAAGTCATATAGGTGCCATGAAAAGCAAGTGAGATGGTGGAGGCGAGAGCACTGGGAGCTCCTGCCCACCCACTGACCGGCTGGGTAAATAGGAAGTTCTCCCCATCTTCGGCAACCCAAGGCTGACACCAGGAGCCTGAGCCACAGCACATGTGCTGGACTCTGGCCAGAGGAAATGCCCACTGAGAGGATTTTCATTGGCTCCAGGATTGACCACACCTCAAGAATGTTTCCTCCAATGAGCACAGAACTTCTATTCGAGAAAAGCTACAGCAGATTTGCCGCAACACTGAGCCAGTGGGGTAGCTAAATGCCAAGGAAAGCAGTTGTTTGTTTGATTCTGTTATCTACTTTTTATTCCAAGAAGCTAAAACTGTATGTGCTCATTAGGAATATATTTTTAAATATTCACATTGAACAGCGGCATTTGAATGAAAACTTTCCCTTGGAGACTTTACTGATTCCATTTTGTTCCAAAAGATACACTTGTTTTTTTTCTTTTCTTAAACTATTTTTATCCTTTAACTTACTCATTGATTTGGATAGCCAGAAAATTGTGAGCAAGTCCTTTGGCCACCAACAGCCACCAGGTACACCCACAGACAGAAGACCCCCAGGTGGTTATCATCACCATCATCACCATCATCACCATCATCATCATCCTTGAGGTTACTATCACCGTCAAAACTGACAATCCACGAAGGACTCCCTCCAAGCTAGGCATTGTGACAGGTGAACTCTAACCTAAGTAGGGCACCTCTAATTCCTACAGCATCCCTACAAAGAAGGCACTGGCTTCTCCATGTTACAGATGAGCACATGGCATATAAATGTGCTCATATGCAGTGATCTGTGCAGGGTAACCTTGTAAGTGGCAACGCTTGAAGCTGAGCAGCTGCCTCTCTGTGCGATGTGCACTGAAGACACTGCCGGCGTGCTTCCCAGTGGCCGTGGCGTTGTGGGTGTGCTGTCGTTCCTCCCCACCCCGCCTCCTGACTTCCAGTCAGTCTTTGACTTTTACCTGGGGACCCATCACTTCTTTGGTCTCAGTCCCTGTGGTTGCCTCAGCTCCAGATATGATGTGTGACTGGGGTATGACAAAAGAGAACTCTTAAGATTCCACGAGACTTCAGCTGAAGCTTCTGGAAGGGAATGGAAAGACCTTTTTTGCCCAAAGACTTCAAGGTGAGAAGAAATAAAGTCTGGAGCTGCTGCCCTGGTCTGGCCACCACTGAAGCCCAGAATGCAGTTCTGCCTAAAGCCATTTCCACTCCTGGGCTGAGCAGGTAGACGGCCAGTGGATTCCCTACCCTGTCCCTTCTCTTTAAGTTTAGGGAAACTGGGGTTAGCTTTCTTGCCACGTGCAACAGAAAAATTCCTACTTATCGTGTCTTCCTCTCAAACCCAAAGTTTTTGTTTCATGCCCTATATTGGGTTCCTATAGCTGCTAAAACAAATGACCATGAAGTCAGTGACTTAACCCAAGATAAACTTATTAGCCTACACTTCTGAATGCCAGCAAGGTGTGAGCATGGTTGTGTCCTGGAGGCTCAAGGGAGAATCATCTGCTTGCTTTTTTTCAATGTTTGGAGGTCCCTTGCACATCTTAGCTCATGGCCCTTCCTCCATCTTCAAAGCCAACAGCAGAGTATCTCCAATCAATCTCTCTCTCTCTCTCTCTCTCTCTCTCTCTCTCTCTCTCATACACACACACACACACACACACACACACTCACACCCCTCTGCTCCTTGCCACATTTCCTCTGACTCAGACCTTCCTGCCTCCGTCTTACAAAGGCTTTTGTGATTACCTGGGGCTCATCCGGATAATACAGGATAATCTCCCTATATCAGATCCTTAATTTAATCATGCCCACAAAGCCCCTTTTGTCTTGGGAGGAAATATATTTGCAGATATGGAACAGGAGGGTGTACACGTTTTTGGGAGGGACACAGGTCCACCTATCACGTGCCCCAACCCAGATTCTCAGAGGGGTGTGGTTTAGGACTGCTCCCCAGGCCTTAAGTCCAGCTTTCTGTCCCTCACAGTATCCGAGAAGAGGTTCTTCTTCCCTGGGCCACACCCTGGTCTGGACAGAGGCCTCTAGAAGATGCCACAAACACAGATGACCCTGAGCAGTTTGCTGTCCTTCTCTGGCCCTCAGTCTCCCTTTTGTACAAGAAGGACATGGACTCTCATGGTCTCAAGGATGCTTCCGGTCCTGAGAACCTGCTTCAGCCTCCAGGCAGAAGAGGGAGGCTCCAACCCGCCCCTCGTGGGCGGGCCCAGCAGTGAGAGCAGCAGTTTCCAGGGAGAAGTCATTGGCCAGGGACCCAGGAGTGGGAAGAGAAAGAAGTCCCTGGGCTTGCATGTCTAATTAAATCAGCACAAGTTAAATCCAGATGTGATTTTTAAACCATGAGCCATACAAATGGGCCTCCTGAAGAAAAGATGCCCTTGGGGACCCGTGAAAGGCTCCATTTTATGCGTTAATCAATAGCCCCTGGGAGGAGACAGTGGAAGAACCCACAGGGAAATGTAGAGGTTCAGGAAGGCACTCAGGTGAAAAGTCACATACAAGGTGTCCCATCCTCTCCCTCACCCTGGGGAACTCCCAGAGATCCCTCCAACTCAGTTCCTCCCTCTTGCCTCCTTCTCTCTGTGAGTGGCCCCAGCTTCATTCATCTGCTCTGTTCCCCACCCCCACACCCTGCCCCACCAGGGTGTGCACTGCACACGCTCCAGCCACGAGCAAAGTTTCAAGGGTGGGGGAACTTCGACCCCAAGGGAATGACACCTCAGTCCACCCTCCTTCACCTCCAGAAGTCTGACAAGTTGGGACCAAAAGACTGAATTACCCTTTTTCAATCTATGATTCTTTCTCAGCTAATTTTTATGCATAGGTTTTCCCCCGACCACCATTTTTTTTGAGAAATTTCAAAGATACAGGAAAAATGTACAATGTTATTTGCTTTGTCTTCTTTTACTAGAAAAAGATATTTATCTATATATCTCTGTATGACTTTATGGATGGATTCAAAGTCCCCTTTCTCTCCACTCCCAATGCCATTCCTCCTGCTCAGGCCACCGCAGCCATGAGCTGGTTGTGCACCTTCCCGGTTCCATTCTCAGCTTCTGCGTGGACACAGGAATCCTGATAATACGCAGTATTTCGGGGTGTGCATTGGCTTGCATGAGGAGTAGAATACTTCACATACCAGTCTTCAGTATTTTCTGCCATTCACTTGTCTCATTCTCATCACTACATGAATCTACCTCATTTCTATTCATTGTTTTTAACCCTATATTATATGACCATGCAGCACTGTACTCCCTCTGAAACGGGGGTTGCTCCAAGGACTTGTCACAACACTGGCACTGTGGCGATGCCCTTGCACACACACAAGGCTTCCCCAGGGCAGACACCTCCATGCGGAATCGCTGGCCCCTGGGGTCAAGCTGGTCTTCAGTTCTGCTGCGTATGGCCAAACTGCTCTGCTGTCTAGGAGGCATCCCTTTGCAGACGAAGAAACTGAGACCCGGGCCAGGGAATTACCCAAGGCCCTGAAGCCAGGCAGTGGTGAAGCCCAAATTAGGATTTGGATTCTGAACACAACCCCCCCTCCAGGTCTCTGGTGATCATACTAAGGAAGGCACCCCCAGGACCCCTCGCTTAGCTCAGCCAGGAGCAAACTCCAGTGACAAATCTCCCCTTGACCACTGTCTGACCAGCCTTTTCCCAACATTGGGGACCACTCTACTCAGTTCCTACTTTGCCAGGAAAAAGAAAACTCAGAATAAAAGTTACTGGCTGATAATAAGCCTCTTGCATCATGGGAATTTTGTATACATTTTTCAACAATAAAAATGAAACTGTGTTTTCCTTTACAAAGAGGATTTCTGTTCTACTGTGCTTGTCACCCCTGGGAAGGAAATTTGATGCACCTGACTCCACTTCACAGCCATCCTGCGGAACTGAGACTCCGTCCACAGATGCAGAAGAAGCCGTGGGGACAAAAATTAGACAGAGACGGAGACTGTGACATTCAAATAAGTGTTATTATTGAGGTTGAGTTTTTGTGGCAACAGCTGCAGCAGTCACACTGGGAGTGTGAAGATCACACCGTCAGATATGGAGGCCACCCCAGGCCCAGGTGCCAGAAAGTTTAGCTTCCAAAGGTGCAGCTCTCCCTGGATTCTTCCCAAGACTGCTAGCATCCTGTAGCACCACTGTGCACGTGTGAAGGGTGAATGTCCACACAGGGCTGAGATGGCAAAGCTGGCTCACGAAGAGGCCCACAGTGGGGTGAAATGGTTCCATTGGAGAGTCGGCTGGGAATTGGTCAGCCAGAAGCCAGGGGCTGGGGAGGAACCTGGTGAGCAGGGACCACCATGCCAGGGAACTGCCATCAGAGGTCCCCAAGGAACCCTCCCAAGTGTCCCAAAAGAGGAAGGATTGGTGTTTGGAATTCACCCACCCCAGGAAGTGACTCTCCAGCCTCTGGCCCTTACTGTGCCAGGTCCCCTGCGGAGGCTGACAGAGGACAGATGGGGGGACAGGAAGGACAGTGGTGCAGAGGTGGAAAGTGGGAGAAATCCAGCCAGACCGCCTTCCCTATGGCAGGTGTGTCTGAGGGAGGCCCAAGCTAAGAGGTGACTGGGAAGATGAAGTTGTTTTGAATTGGGTACGAGATTAAAGCTTGGATAATACAGAGAAACGGACTTTTTAATGACCGAGGGTAGGGGAGGGATGAGACCATCTATTAAGCCCTAAGGGAGAACAGAAAAACTAAGGATCTGCCAAAGATTTCATCTGGGAACAAGAAAGAATTATTCAAGAGAATAAATTAATGGGGCAGAATTAAGTGTTAAGTTATCTTCTGCTTGCAGCGTACCAAATCCAGCTCATTCCATAAACTGGTTACACATATTAACAGTTTACTACAGTAGTTAAGAGCGTGGACTCTGATGCCATTCTGCCCAAGTTAACTGTCCAGGATCTAACCCCAGCTCTGTCACTGGTGAGCTGTGTGACCTTGGGCAAGTTACATAACCTCTCTGTGCCTCATCCATTAAAATAGGACTACTAATATAATCATAGGGTTATTGCAATAGATTAAATTGCAAGGAATTAAGTGCTTCTAGTAGAGGCTATCTCATAGTAACTAGTAGATACTATTATTTATGACCCACAGTCCTGTAAGATATGACTCTCCCCACTGTGCTGAGGGTCAGAGATGTAAGTAAGTTGCTCAGGGTGACGCGACTAATAAATGCGGTGATGGGATTTGAACCCTGGTCCATCCAACCACAGACCTTCCTTGCAATCTTGGAAATGATGCAATCTTTGTGAGGCCCAGCATTCCCATTTGTACTGCGAGGGCAAGGATAATTCCTCCCTCGTAGGGTTTCTGTGAGATTAACTGAGCTAATACACAGAAGACACTTAGAACAACCCCAAATAAATAGCATCCACAGCCAGTATCCTGGGGTTCAAATTCCAGCTCTGCTAGCTGTGTGAACTCAAACAATTGCCTTTTCCCTGCTTCACTTCCTCATCTCTGAAGTAGAGGCACTAACAGTGCCCACCCCATATGGTTGACACAAAGATTAAATGTGTTAATTTATACAGAACACTCAGACTGGAGCCCAGCACATTGTCAATGCTACACAATGGTTCAGAAGTATCTGAGCTGGTGTTCAAAGCCAGATCTGTTGAACTGCAGAATCCACAGACATTCTATTGCACCCCCAGGAATACAATTGTAAAAGCCACAAAACACAACCAAGAAACACCCACTAGGCTGCCACAGTCAAATGCAAAGCTACATATCTGCCTATCTGTAAGGGATTTGGGAATGCCTTTCTTCACCTCACACTGCATGGGGCAGGGTGGCCCACTTGCTGAGGGCTCCGTGGTTGGGTCCCCAGCATGGTCCCAGGGGATGGGCTCATGCCAGGGGATGAGGGCTGGGGCTCAGCAATTGCAGTGATATTAATTACTGTTTACACCTGCGGCATGCCAGGTCCTTTCCTGTCAAGTGGGGGTGGTGGGTGTCAAGCAGGACTGAGGCCGGGCTGCTAGAACCAGGCCAGAGGTCTCCCTCCAGCCAGAGTTAGTAGGTCTGGGAAGGCTGCCGTCTGCTGGCCAGATGCCACAACTTCCCCCTGCCCTCAGCAGCTGTCAGTCCTGCAAGCAGATCACTCATGCAAGACTACCACATCAGGAGTCTGCCACCGGCTTCCCGGGCAGAGCTTGTCTGTTCCTCTTAGCAGGGAGGGTTTTGCAAGCCCTGCCTCCTGCCTAGGGGAGGAGGCTGTGAGCCGCTGAGGCTGGGAGTAATGATGAAGCCCCAGGCAAAGCCCACTGCCTCTGCGGTGGGGAAAGATGCAGCTGTCTCCCCTTCCTGCTGCGGCTTTGAAGGGCTGAGGACATGGTACACCTCCTAGGCCCTGTGCTGAAGCCTCACAACTCACTCGGCCCCCCAAAGAAGCAGCCCTGCGTGTGCCACTCAGGCCTGAGGCCTGTGAACTGGAACACCTTTCTCCTCTGACACTTAAGGGCCCTGCTCACAAAGTGGCTACCATTCCAACATCAACAGGCTGGCCTGGGGCCAGCTCCCAGGGTCTGCAGCCTATGCAACTGCACAGGGCCCCCACACAGAGGGGCCTGCCCTTCCTTCAGCACTGTCCATAAATTCTTAATCATTTGGGGCCCTTCCGCTGTGGGAGGGGGAAGGAAGTGGAACCAGATGGAGAGATATTGCCTTTTGAAGCAGTGTCCAACAATGGCCTTAACCAGGCCCGCAGAAAGCTCTGGAGCCAACATAACCTTCCACAGCCATGTTAAGTAGGAGCAAGAAGGCCAGGTCTTCGGCCGCCATGTTAATCGGTGGATGCGGACCGCCCCAGAAAGAGGGCATGATCTCCGGTGAAGCAGCTCCCCTCAGTTGCGCGATCTCTGGAAGGAGGGTGGCATGGGAGGGCTCTGTGCTGGCAGACGCTTCCAGCCCCCAGAGGGCCCACCCTTCATTTCTGGAGGGTGATGCCTCCCAGTGTCCACCACAGGGCCCAGGAGAAGGTAGGAGACAGGGGGCAGTGGGAGCCAGTAGCTTTCTAAGGCTTAGAGTATTGAGAGGGCTGCAAGGGGCCCGGGGGCGATATCCTCAATACCCCACAGTGGAGAAAGTGGCATCTGCTGCAAGTACACTGCAGATAACAACCGGGAAGACTTTGAATGTGGCCAAAGCAGGGCTATTCCAGAAATGATGACTTGTCAGTGACATTTCTAGGGGGAAACCATCTCAGAATTTAACCCACTTCTTGTCCAAACCACAAATCATTCTTAGGCTGGGGGGATGCCTGCAGACTTGTTGGGTCATCTTCCCATGACTCTGGACACAGCAGCTTCCGGCCACAGGACTTGGGGAGACACTGGCAAACTGTCTCTTGGCACATGGAGGGGGCATGGGCTTTGAAGCTACAGTCCCAGTCTCAATTCCTGGCTCCACCGCTTGCTAGCCGTGTGACGTTGGGGAGATTACTTGGCCTCTCTAAACTTCAATTTCATTCCCTGTAAACTGGGGGTTGTGATACCTGCTCATAAGGATGTCAGGAGGGTTAAACGAGACACTTGGCATGGGTTAAGTGCTTGTGCCATGTTAGTCGTCCTATTGCTACATCTCATAAAAAGATTGACTGTCCTTAATTGGAACGGATACACACACACTCCCCCTCACTTTGTTACTGTGTTTGCTGAGCACTCGCTGGGCTCCCAGCCCGGTCCCAGGAGCTCTCTGGGAAACAAACAGGGAAGAGAATATTGGATCTATTCTCAAAGAGCTTTCGGTTAGTCAAGATGAGTGATATCCTTGTGAAATAATAATGATAATATAATAATCTCTTTCACAATTATGACTTGATTTAATCTCACAGCAACCTTGTGCAGAAGGTACTTTTAGTCCCTTTAATAGTTTTACAAGTGGGAAAACGGAGGCTCGGAGAAGGAAAGGGGCTTGCGTGTGGTCACCCATCAGTGGTGATGGGACATGAACTAAAACTCAGGTCTCTCTGGCCTCAAACCTGGTGAATTTCTCAGGGCACAAGGGGATACTGAAATTCTGGGGCTTGTCCATTCCCAGTTAGTACCTGCTGCAAACGTAGCTGTAATTGCTACGGGATGGACTTAAATGTGCGCGGGGGTTGGGTGGGCTGATCAGGGGCAGCTGCCCGGAAGAGGATCAGTTTAAGCCAGGTGGAGGGAAGGAGAGGCCAAGGAGCCATCTGTAGAGCACTGCAGTGTCACACTTCTGGGTGGCCTTGGTCATGCCCTTGCCCAGCTGAGCCTGGGCCTCCCTGTCCTACAGTGAGAAGATAGGACAGTGCAATATCTGAGGTTCCTTCTAGCTCTGGCTTTCCGGGGCTCTGGGGTTCTGATGTGCCCCGATCTGAAAGTAGGGGCTCCAGAGCTCTCTGTGGGGCTGGCCGAGGCCATTGTTGAAGATGGCATTGCAGCTCTCCATCTCCCTTGTGCTCAGCCTCACTGCCTTCTCCTCCCTTCCAAAGGCATAGTCCCCACCCCCCAACACTCCCTTACGAACATGCTCAGATCTACATCCTGGGGAACTCAGCCTGAGACACCCCCACACAGAAGCAATGGGTATTGCAGGAACCATTCCCCAAGGCAAAACAGATGTCCTGCCTGACTGGTGGCACCTGCCTGAGCTCAAAAACCAGCCCCCTAGCGGTGAGGAATGAGCACAGGGTTTGAGGCAGCTGGTCCTGCCTCTTTTGCTCACGGCTGTGAGGCCCCAGCCAGGCAACACCCACCCTAGCTCTTGCAGCCTTGTCTTTCCAATACATCAGCAGCCCTCCCTGCCCACCTCCCAGGGCTCTTGCCAGGATCCAATATAAAAACCTCACAAGCTGGAAAAGGCTGAACCAATGGAGAGGCTGCTGGAATGAATCAACAGCAGCTCTGCCGCCAAACCTTCCCTGCCGCTCCCTCTTCTGCCACCACTCTTTCCCCATCACGCGTTGCCAGAAGCCATGCATGCCTATTCCCCTCTCCCACCTCCCACCAAACACCAGCTGCCTGGCAAAACCCAGTTCTCAAGTGCAGGGGAAGTAGCCATGATTCTAAACACAGCAGAAGGTGGGTTCCCGTGAACCTGTGACCAGCGCTGGGGCTCAGCCTGCTCTGAGTAGACTCTTTCATACTCCCCGCCCTGCAGGCAGTCACCCCCAAGCCAGGTAGGTCTCCGTAATTCATGACAGACTCTAAGCAACAACCTGTTAGGTGGAGATGTGAACCTGGTCAGAGGGGAAGAACCCAGACGTGGGTCTCTCATCTGGTGGCTGGAAAGCTTGGGTGCTGCAATTAGTCCCCCAGGGCTGCTGTCACAAATTGCCACACATCTGGAGGCTTAAAACAACAGAAGTTTACTTCCTCACAATTCTGTCCCCAACCCAAGTCAAAAGTCAAAGTGTCAGCAGGTCGTGCTTCCTCTGGAGGCACTAGAGGACCATCCATCCCTGGTCCTGGTCCTGCCTGAGCCTGAGGCTGCATCACCCTGATGTGCCCCCATCATCATGGTGCCTCCCCCTCCATGTGTCTGTGTACAGTCTCCCTCCGCATCCCTTTAACGGGGATACTTGTGATGGCATGTAGGGTCCTTCTGATGGTTAAGGGTAAACCCCTCCTCTCAAGATCCCTAACTTTGCCAGGCTCTTGGCATTAGGACATGGGCCTATCTCTTGGGGTGGGGGAACACCATTCCACCTCCTGCAGATGCTCTGGGCAGATTCTGGAGGATGGAAGGGAGAAGTCACACCAGGCAGTTCCCCAGTTAGGGAAGACCCTGGTCTGGCCTCTGTTCTGAGATCTATAAAAGGTTAATGGTGCACAGAGATCACTGCCACACCCTCCTTGTGCCCAGCGCAACCCATCAGCCCCATGGTGTCACTGGAGTGCAGCCTGCACCACCCCCTTTGGTGGGAATCTCACCTGAGTTTTTTATATTGATTCAAAGGAGCAGCTTCCTTTGAGGGCACTCCCAGGTAGCATGAACCAACTCACAGCAATTTTCCTGAGGCTTTTCTAGGTTTAGCTGTGCAAGTCCATCTCCTGGAAACCCCCAATCCTGGGCAAACTGGGACATTGGTCATTCCACTCCCAGGGAAGCAGAGGAGCTAAACATCCCCACAGGTCAACCAGGTGGGCTTACAGAGTCTCCTGTATCACCAGAGTCTGCTCCATCATTGACCTGTCAGCTGGGAGAGCTCATTGGCCACAAGCCTTGGCAGATCGGGCAGAAGACAATGCTTTCCTTGACCATGTCTTAAAGTCTCCTTTCTTGGTGCTGTCTGTCCTCACACTCTTGGTACTCTGCCTGGGAAGCTCCAGTGTTCAACTTTTTTCCTAACTCCTCCCACACCTCACTCCAGTCTCCCACCAATCTTGGCTTTGATGATCTTCACTACTCTCTGTACGAGTCTGCAAGGACTACTATAACAAAGCACCACAGTCTAGGGGCTTAAACAACAGAAATGCACTGTTCACAATGCTCAAGGACAGGAGGCTACCTAGTCAGACTCTCCCAGGGGCTGCTGACCTTTAAATGCCTCTCAGCCAGTGTGCAACTGGGCCAGCCCAGCACCTGGGAGAGAGGTGCTGGGACCCTTTGGTGGAGCTCACACTGGCAAAGACTTAATTCTTCAAGAGCCAAGAGGTCACCTACTTCAAGCTCTGTACAAGGCAGAGGTCCCCAACCAAGGATTTGGACATGCTGTGCTCTCTACTTGGAATGCTGCCACCCCACCCCCTTCAACTGGCCAGCTCCTGCTCATGCCCTGGTCTCATCTGAAATGTCCCTCAGGGATGACTTTTCCAACTGACAAACTGCACAGACTAACTTGGGTTCCCCTGCACTTTTTTCTTTTTCTTTTTTTTTTTAGCATTTATCACATTTGTAATTAAACACATAACGATACGATTTTCTGTCCAGAAAATGTCCAGCCATTGGTATTATAACAAGAATGGTTTGCACGACATTGATGTAACCTGACAGCTAAGGAGAGTGCACTGGAACGCACATGCATGAATAATGATGACTTCACTGTTCTAGTCAGTGGAGGCAGTAGATGCCACTGAGTGAGCGTGTGGACTGTGCGGCCATTGCATTCAAAATAATTGAGCCAGTAGAGCAACAAATCTGCATTGGATTTTGTATTAAGCTTGAACATTCCTCCATGGAAACTATTCAGATGATTCAGAAGACTTTGGGGGATGAGACAACATAGGTCATCTAGTTCTCCACTCCCAAAGGAGACACAGCAAAGTCTCAGCAAGATCAAGACTATGTTCACCGTGTTTTTTGACTGGGAAAGTGTTGTCCATCACAAATATGCCCCTCCAGGCCAAACAGGTGAGGAGCACTACCTCAGTGCTCTTCGTTGGTTGAAAGATGCGATATGACAAAAACAGCCACAGCTATGGGCAACTGGCGATTGGCGGCTTCATCATGACAACGTGCCCACTCATGCATCACGTCTTGTACAGTTTTTCGGTGAAACATCAAATCAGCCAGGTGACTCAATCCTCCTACAGCCCAGATTTGGTGCTCTGAGACTTCTGGCTCTTCCCAAAACTAAAATAACCTTTGAAAAGGAAGAGATTTCAGACATCGAGATTCAGGAAAATATGCTGGGGCAGCTGATGGCAATTCCAACAAAGGATTTTCCAGAGTGTTTTGAACAGTGGAAGAGACACTGGGAGAACTGTGTGAGGTCTGAAGGCACCTACTTTGATGGAGACTGAGGCATCATTGTCCTGTGTACAATGTTTCTTGTATCTTGTATCTTCTACCATAAATGTCTCTATTTTTCATAGTTCATGGCTGGATACTTTCTGGGCAGATGGCATATGTATGATCATTTATTTAAGCACATGACTTCCTCATTGAATTCTGAGACCAGTGAAGGCAGAGGCCTGCCCGTCTTACTCATCATTCTATCTTTAGTGAGTAAATAGAAGTTGGTCTTCTGATAGCTGCTTAAATTCTTCCAGGAAGGCCCATCATTGTGCACCCTACTCGGACCGTGGAGAAAGTGACCTGGGACCATTTTTCTAAACTGTCCTAGTTGGTATCATAGCCCCATCCTTTCACCTGCATGCAGGAGGTGGCACCAGACACTACCAGGAGCCCTATGTGGCCTGGAGAATGATCTGAAAGATATGCCCAATATTCTCCAGTCTCTTTGGCCTCCTGGGAGGTCTTCGTCTTCTGTTTTTACATGCAACCCGACCCAACTCATCTGCAAAGACGATGCATCAGTGCAAAGATAACAGAGCACGATTTAGAATTAAAGGGAAACCTCATTCATTTTCAGGGAAATGCAAATGAAAATAAAAATGTGTCCCTACATCTTAACCTCCAAATTTAAAAAGATTGATAATATCTTGTGCTGGCAGGGGTGTGAGGAAAGGGGCATTCATAAGCCCTGCTGGTAGAACTGTAAATTATTTCAAACATTTTAGAAAGTAATCTAGCAGGATTTATTAAAGTTTAAGATATGGAGTCCCTTTGACCCAAGAGCAATGCTGCTTCTGGGAATCTCTCCAAGTAAAATAAAACTACCAGTCCAAAAGATATATGAGCAAAGATGTTTGTTGTGGAATTGTTTGTAACAGAAAAACAAACCCAGAGACCTTATATTCTGTGGAATACTACACAACTATTAAAAAGAATGAAATTGATCTATAGGTATTGACTTGCAAAAAATGCAAAAATATATTGAGTAGGGAAAAATAATATATAGCATAATGTGTATAGTATATTTCTGTTTCATATAAAAATAACAATAATTAATGTGCCCACATAAGTCTGGCCACATCTGGGGGCAAGAGTAAGGCTGAGGCCTCGGCACATCAGCACAACAATTGGCTTTTGGGGTGTATGGTTGGTGACTGGGCACAGAAAGCCCACTGGCCACTGGCCACTACCTGTTGGCAGGCCTTTCCCCTCACAGCCTGCAGTCAAGGCAGATCCTATGTTGACTGTGATCAAAGCTCACTTCATCACAAGAATCTCCCCCGCCCCAAGAAAGAAAAAGACAGGCTCTGTTCTTGTTCTTCAGGCTGCGGGGTTCAGCCATCAGCAAGGCCATTCTAGACTCCGTAGACCTGGTCCTCATGGACCCTGCATGAGAGCCAGCAGCAGCCCAGAGAAGCAGTCCTCTCCCACAGTACGATCTCAGTCCACTGCCCACACACATGCACGCACCCCTGCCGACACTGTGAAAAACCTGAACGAGCCCCCCATCGGTCATAGGCAGATAAAATGAGGTAAATTGACAGAATTTCTCTAGCAAACTGTGCAAGAGCCTGAGGCCAGGATGAAAAGATTTGAAGCTCAAAGAATTAACATGCAAATACAATTTCCAGCTTAATGGAGTGTAACTCACAATCAATGTCTTTCTGAAAGGGAATGTGGCAGGTGCTCCTGGTCCCTCCACCCAGGCAGGAACCTTTGTCACAGCTCAGGGGAAAGCTTCCCCACCACCTGTGCTCCTCCAGACAAAGCCCAGAGACTCCTGGCTCTTCCTGCCTGAGCCCTGTCCTCACAGATGGTAGAGACCAAGGAGCATCTTTGAAGTCCAAATTTCAAGTCAACCTAGTCTTCTAGTATTTAAAATTTGGAGTTCATTGGTAAAGCTCACGATAAAAAAAATAGAAATGTTATACTAAAAGCTGTGGAAGCGGCAACTTCAAACTGTAAATACTTGTTGCCTCTGGGAAACAAGATTGGGGAGAAGCAGCTTTATTCTGCAATCTTCATATTTGTGTCATTTGAATATGAACAGCATGTGTTCTGTAACTTTACAGATTATAGAAAAAAACTAGCTGTTCCCAGATACAATGGTTTGGTTTGGTTGGGTTTTACTCAATCGTGAAGTTCAGAGGGTTGCAAGCAATGAAAACAGGAAGAGAACCTAAGAGCTCCTCTGGCCTCATTTACTCACTTTTCCAGAAGAGCCCTGATGGGGGAGCAGGGAGAAGGCACTTTGACCTGTCTGTCAACGCAGAGCGAGGGCAAGCGGCCCTGGTCTCCCGCTGCCCAGACACTTTTCTTGCCTGCAGGAGCTGCAGCCCCCAGCTCTGGCTCTCACCAGCCACCCCTCCACACTCGGGGGGAGCGGCGGACCAATCCCAGCACGTGTCATCCCTCAGGTCAGTGATGGTGCAGAACTTGATCTGCATCTCAGCCACCCAGCTGCCACCCAGGGCTGCTGCTATTACTCAGACACACCCTGTCTTCTCTAAGACAGGGTGATAATTACGATGGGCCGGTTATTGTCACTCTTTGGTCAGCTATTCCCCAAGATACAGACAAGATGTGGAATACAGGAGGAGTCATCTGTTAGGGACCAGTGCATCTAGGCCTACAGAGAGCCAGCCCCACGGGGACACGGCTGGTGTGTCAGCTGCAGCCCTGCCTCCTCCTTGCTTGGCGCCCAGCATTTCAGAAATCTGGTGTGACTAACAGAACAGACACCGTCCTGTAGTACTGTCACAGGGCTTCTCACCCAGGACTTAGAAAGGAATTCAGGTGTCTGGCTCAGGCACCTGCATCTGCTAAACCTCCTCAGGTGGTTCTCCATGGAGAGCCCCTTCTTTATTATGTATGAGTTGAGATCCTCTGTTTGCCTGGACTGTCTGACTTTCCTCAAACTAGGATCCTTGGGCAGGGCCTTGCCTGTAATTGACAACAGTGAATTATAGTCAGGTGAACATTTGCTGGATTGAATTGCTTCAAGGTGGCTGGCTTGGGGAGCCCTCACTTCCTTTTGGCATCCTCCAAAGTCCCAGATGAGAATGAGACAAGATAGTAAAAAGCTAGGAAAAACCTCTGGCAAGTGGAATGGGGAAAGTGAAGCAGATTGTCAAATGGCTGAGCAATTTACAGCCAGATAATAAACTCAAGGTCTCATCTTCTTTAACCGAGGACACTGAGTTGCACATTCCAGACCATGTGGGGCATACCTGCCTTAGTCCTGGTCCCTCTTTGGTGACATCCTTTGAAGGTGAAACTAACCAGAAAATGACCCTATCAACTTATTTTTATGAATCAGCATATTAAAGATATACCTGGAAAATGGATGAATAGTCTATTGAGATAATCCTGTGAAACCTCCCCTAAAATTCCCACCTTTAGAAAACAGATAAAAACCCTTAAGACAAAGGAGCCAGTGCACACTGTCCCTAGAACACACCCACTCCTTCCCCGTTTCTACTCTCTTTATGCTTGTATCTTTGCTTTCTTTCTCCTAAGCTCCGAAGGTTCTCAGGAGACTTTCAACCCAAAGAGCAGTGGACAGCAGCAGTTTGTTGAGGTTAACTCTGAACCTGTCTCCAAGGGCCTCCTTCTGCCTCTGTAACTTGTTTCCTGAGTCCACACATCCCGGCTGGCTCACTTCTTCTGCCTCTGTGACTTTCTTTTTAAAAGACCAAGGTAGCCTTGCCTAGGCCCGACTCTTTCTCATGTTTCCAAGGGCCAAGACAGCTCCACTTAGGCTCACTCCTGTTGCAATAACCTTGCTTCTGCTATCTTAACCCCTTACTTTTTCCCACTGTCCCCAGCTTTAATAAATGTACTCTCAGAATCACCTGGACTCATGTAGTGAAATCTTTCCAGCACAAAGTCAAGAACCCACACATTCCAGACCATACGATGGCAGTCTCTTTCCAGTGACCCTTGGTCTGTCCTGGATGTAGATGTGGGAGGTTGTTCTTGGCAGAAGGAGCACACCATGCATTGATCCTGCAAAAAGATGGAAGGAAAGAGGGTCACGCTGCTTAAAGTTCCTTTGATAATGTCAAATTGGCCACATTCCAAAAGCCAGGCCCCTCTGACAGGACATTCCCACTCCTCTAGGCTTCCAGAACTGCTCCTCCCTGGTGAACCTTTAGCCAAAATTCATGGTGAGCTGAAACTTGGCCATGGTTTTGTTTTCAGCACCCGGGACAGCACCCGGCGTGGAGGTGTTGCTGGCAGCTGTTTGTGACCTGTGGAGCTATGGGGTGGAGGGCTTGAGCTGTAGCTTCCTCCAGCAGGGAGTTCAATCTTGGGCATCCCTTGCTGCATGCGGAGGGCCAGCAAACTCACCCAGACCCCCGAAGCCACAGTCAGGAAGTGTGGGAGGAGATTCCTTTAAAACCACTTTGGCCCAGGCACTCATTCACATTAGGGCCCTGTGTGGGCACAGCTACAGTCACTGGAGCAGGCTTGGGACACCACCAGTCCATTCCATCCAGACGGGATGTCTCCTTGGCATACAGCACTCTGAAGGGAACACAGACAACCTTACACTATGCTGTCCCTACCACCTGCAGACACAGGTGGGAAGGAAGATTCAAAATCAACGCATTTGTATATTTTATTTACCTACTTTATTACCTTTTTAATGACAAAAACACTGCATGCTAAAATCAAACTATAGGAAGAAATAGCAAATAGCCCTGCCGACCCCAATAACATCTCCACAGCCACCATCGCCATCCCTCGGAGCCACTGTCAGCAACTCGGTGTGTGTCCCTTCATAGCTCTCCGGTGCTCCTAAACACAGAGAGCCATCTCTTGGTCCCCTGTGTGTGATGCTGTGAAGTGTGGTCCAGGGTGTGAAAACCACTGTGACGATGGTTGGCACCCAGACTCAACAGGTACCGGTCTTGGGGCCAGGCGCCCTGCCCTGCCATGTGGCTGCCTTGCTGCTGTCTGCCCTCCAAAGTGCTCTTCGCCATCACCTCCCTCTTCCACAACTGGAAACATGGCAACAGGAGGCAGGGCGGTGGCATCTCTTCTAAATGAATCAAGGGAACATTTGTCTCATTGTTGCTCATGTGGGTGCCTGTAGTTAATCAGCCACAACCCCTTCCCTTATGAAGTAGCAATCATTTGACTTATCAAATCCAGTAAAATTCTCAAATACGAACAGCTGCATTTAGATGCGACGAGCTACACTGTGTCCCTAACAAGGTAATTAAGCCAGAGCAAGCGGAGTGATGTTTAACTGCTCTTTAGGAAGTGCTCCTGAACAGCTCATTCTGAACGTTTTGAAATGAGGGTCTGGAGAGAAAGGTCGGTGGTGAACGTCACTGAATGTGCTCCGACTCAACGTCTAGTTCAAGTGCAGCGATGAGGAATGAGCAACGCTGAGGGAAAGGGGAGATATTCCATATATAAAAAATACGTTAAAATGTAAGCGTGTACTTAGTAAGCTAAAAAAGTTAATCAATATCTTTCTAGATCAAAGTGCATCAATTTCAGTTGCCCTTTTTAACAATTGCATATTTTTCCATATAGGTGACCCATATATTGTTAAAATGCCTATTCATGGGTGTTTTAGTCCCAGGTCTCCAAAGAAACAGAGACAATAGGATGTGGAGGGGGAGGGAGAGAGAGGGATAGAGAGAGAGAGAGAGGGACTTTTTTATCCTCATCTGAGGACATGCTCATTGCTTTTTCAGAAAAAGGAGGAGGGACGGAGATGGAGAGAAACAAACACCGATCACCTGCCCCCTGCACGTGCCCCAACCAGGACCAAACCCACAACCCAGGCATGTGCCCTGACTGGGAATCAAACCCATGACCTTTCAGTGTACGAAACAATGCCCAACCAACTGAGCCACACCAGCCAGGGCGAGAGAGAAATTTATTTTAAGGAATGGGCTCCTGCATCTGTGGAGACTGGCAAGTCCAAAATCTAGCAAGTTGGGTCAGCAAGCCGACCCAGGGAGCAGTTGCAGTTTGAGTCTGAAGGTGGTCTGCTGGCAGGGTTTCTTCTTCTGGGGAGGGGGGTCTTTTTCTATTGAGGCCTCCAACTGATCAGATGAGACCCACCCACATTTGGAGGGTATTCGATCTGTTTTCCTCAAAGTCAATTTATTTAAATGTTAGTGTTGTTGTCAAAAAATATCTTCACAGACACATCTAGAACAATGTTTGACGAAATATCGGAATAACATGGCCTAGCTAAGTTGACACATAAAATGAACCATCACGATAGGCATTCAGCCCTGACTGTCATGGCTCAGTGGATTGAGCACCAGCCTACAAAGCAAAGAGTCACCAGTTCAATTCCTGGTCAGGGCACATGCCTGGGTTGCAGTCCAGGTCCCCAGTAGGGGGCACGTGGAAGGCAACCACACATTGATGTTTCCCTCCCTGTCTTTCTCCCTCCCTTCCCCTCTCTCTAAAAATAAATAAAATCTTTAAAAAATAGGCATTCAAACATTTACAAATTCATTACTAAATGGCAAACTTAGGCTAGTGGATTTTTGTCCACCTAAACTTACTCAGTCTTCACAATAATCTATGAAGTACATAACATTACCCTATTTTACACACGGTGAACTGAAGCTCAGAAATGTCTAAATATTAGTCCTGAGTTCTGATTCACTCGTACCAACTATGTGAGCTTCAATGATTGAGTTACCCCTGCCCTCAATGTTCTCTCTGTAAAATGTGCTTAATAACAGCACCTGCCCACAACGGTGTTATAAAGATTAAATGTGAATGCAGGTAACGTGCCTAGTACTGCACAGGGCCTGGTGGATTACAAATGTTCAGTAAAGACATATTATTTCTACTATGATTCTAGGGAAAGAGGCCTGGACCCCACTTACATGAAGTCAGGAGCATTCCCACTGCACGTGGACGCAGCAGGTGCATAAACTATTTACAAACCGCACCGTCACTCCCAGGCCGGGGAGGCTCCTTAATTAAGAAGCAGCCTGTCCCACCACCTGGCGGTGTGTTTCCATTTCCTGGCCTGAGCTACAGTGTTGCCACAGTTGGCGCTTTGCGGAGGAGATCTGAGAAACATTAGCACTCCTTGCAACCCACGCTCCAGACCCACGGGGGAGCCCACCTCTCCATCTGCCGTGAGCCCCAAATTGAGCATGCACCAAACAGCCACGGTGCCAGAGTAACTGAGAGATGTATTTAGAACGTGCTTTCGGTGACTGAGGCGGAGGCTGAGGGGCTCCGTGCTGGGCGCCTGTCTTCCCAGTGAGCTCCTCGCTGTCAGGGCCCCAGGCCATTTCCGGGCAACAGGACAGAGTTTCCATGGCAGGTTCATCGGGGGCCACTCTGACCCTGCTCTCCCCATGGCTGGACCCCCCCCCCAAGAGACAAAAGGTGCTGAGAAGCCACAGCCATCTGTTTATTCCTCTCTTTCAAGCCAGCTAGGGCTGGAGGATAAGGGACGTGGAGTAAAACTTGGGACATCAAGGAGAACGCACTGCTCCATTGTCCTCCACCAACCCTACACACACATAGACAGTCCCCATTTAGACGTGAGACCTGGGGTCATTCGCTTCAAAATGGGAATTTCTGGGACCAGCACCCACTTCTCCTCCAGCTTCTGAGATACAGGCAAGAGAGGTGAGATTTGAAAGCCAACCAATTCAAGCAAAACTGATTTCCCAGGCACCCATCCTTGCCCTGTTCTATGTAGAAAGGCTCGCGTCAGAGAAAGAGAGGAGCGTTGAAGGGAAAGAAGGGGACCCCACACAGTGCAGCTGAGACGTTGGTCGCCCCGCCCCCAGAGCAGAGAGGGAACAAAAAGGAATAGGAGAGATCCCGCTCCTTCTCAAATGGAAACCCAGGGATGCTTCCTGCGCCCACAGGCCTGGGGAGGCATGACAAGAGAGCTGAGAGGGAGCCAGGTCCTCAGGGTGCAGAAGATAAGCCCGAACCCCCCAGGGTCCCTCCGGTGCTGGAGGCGGGCTGGCACGGCTCAAACGCTCATGATGGACAGGTAGATTAAACAAGTTACAGCATGTGCATCCAGTGGACGAGTATTAAGCCATAAAAGGAATGAATAATATAATGTGGGTAAACCTAAAAAACATGCTAAGTAAAAGAAACCAGACACACAAAGGTCACGCATTATATGACCCCATTTATATGGAATATTCATAATAGGTAGGTCCATAGAGACAGAAAGCAGACTAGTCATTGCTAGGGCCTGGGGGGGCGGTTGCGGGGGGGCAGCTTCTTAGTGGGTACAAGATCTCCTTCTGGGGCGATGGGATGTTTTGGAACTAGATGGAGGTGGTAGTGGAACACACTGTAAATTTCCTGAATGATACTGAATTTTTCACTTTAAAATGGTTAATTTTACATAATGTAACCTTTACCATAATTTTTATAAATCTAGTTTCCACTTTCAACCCAAGGATTTACCTTTACTTCCCAAGCAACACTGAAATGACCAAAGAAATAGAAAAATAAGAGCCTGTTCTTAGCTTGGGCTGCTGTACCAAAAATACCACCCACTGGGTGGCTTGTAAACAACAGAAACTATTTCTCACAGTTCCGGGGGCTGCAAAGTCCAAGGTCAAGGTCCGACAGTCTGATGAGAACCCACATCTCGGTTCGGAGTCAGCTGTCTTCTCATTGTGTCCTCACGTGGGGGAAGGTGTAAGGGAGCTTTCTGGGGCAGCTTTTCAGAGCATGGATCCCAGTTAGGATGGCACTGCCCTCCTGACCTAACCACTTCCAAAGGCCCATACCATCACTCTGAGGATTCCATGTCAACATGTGAACCGGGGCAAACATAGGCCTTCAGTCCACAGCTGAGCAGTGTCCGCAGCAGACAGAGATGTGGAAGGAGAGGTGTGGAATGGATGGAGGGAAAAGTGGTCAGTACAAAAATAAAATGGCTCGTAATCATATAAGAAGTAGACAGGCCCAGCTGAGAAGCAGGCAGGAAGGTTTCTCGAGAGAGCTCAGGAAAACCTCGAAGCTCAAAGCAACAGGGGCTTGCGCAAAGGAGTGGTGTGAGCAGGAGGCGGGATGCCAGTGGCAGGCAGGGGAGCATACCTGGGCTGCAGGCAGGACAGTGGCCGCGGTTGTGCTGACAGGTCTTGTAACATGGTCTGATCTGGGTGCATGCAGGGGGGGACTTACAGAAATAGGCTACTGGCCCAGCCATGAGACTAGGAAAACGGGGGCTAACTGCAGGCCCCCTCGATAAACATGGTTTTAAAAGTCAGAGCCCCAAACCTTTAGCCTAAAACCACTAGTGCTAATCCACTGGATTTCGGGTATTTTTCTAGAACCCAGAGTAAGAAACACTTTTACAGCATGACCCAGCATATTCATATATACATGTCTCATTAAAAATTACTTACTACTTGTGATGCATTCTGATATTTTCTATTCTGTTTCATTAAAATTTTTTTAAAAAGATATTGGCCACAACCCACTAATATGATTTAATGTAGCTTGGGTCTCCATGGTAACTCCATCACTGTCCACACACATAGAGCCTTAATAGGCTGCAAGAGGGAGTGGAGGTAGAGAGAAGTCGGAAAGAGGAAGACTTCTAGGTTTAAGGGACTCTTCTGGAGCCCCGGGAATCCTTGCATTGCTCAGTGCAGGCTGCATGCCAAGGACACGGGGCAGTCACCCATCTGTCAGAAGAAGGGACGCCCCTACTTGACCTTCCCCCAGCAGACATGTAAAGAGCTTTGTAAAACTCAATAAGAAAACTGCAACTGTCACAACAGGAAGAGGGCCAAAGGCATAACTGGCAATTCACAAAAATATGTGTGACAAGGACACAGCTGTTAACTGGAGAATGTCCCCCACCCCCAGCTCTCTAGAACCACTTCTGTGCAGGAGGGAGAGATTGGGGGAGGAAAGGAAAAAGCTTCTGAGAAGAGTCTAAGTTATGCATTAGAGCTCCTTGAATGTTCTTTAAGAGACACAAGTAAAGCCTGATTCCTTTGTAATTACCTTGGGCTACTTGTCTGTGCCTTTCTGAGCAAGCTTCCCAGTGCTGGGCCATGGGGCCTTGTCTCTCACACAAGTTGCACACGTGGAGAGTTTATCCACCCTTGAGACCAAAGGAATACAGCACCACATGACAGCGTGAGCTCGTTGGAACCCTCCAGGCTGGAAAAGACGGTAATGCAGTGTTGGCGAGGTTGTAAATGAACTGACTTTCCCAGGTGCGACCTGTTGATATGCATCAGTCAAAATCCAAATGCACGTGCTCTCTGCTCAGCAGTTCCATGCATACACATATGCTGAAGGGAATAATCAGAGAAGTGTGAGCATGCATTTACCGGGAGGTAAAAGGCTGAAAACAAGCTAAACAGCCATCACGATCGTTTACCTACCACTCACTGGGGACCGGACACCGATGGAGCGTCGAAAGGCTTCATTTTAGTTAATCTTTGTGTCAACTCTCTGGGATGTATGTTGTTACCTCTGCTGTAGAGGTGAAGAAATTAAGACTCGGGAAGTTTAAGCGACACATCCAAAGTCTCAGTAGAACTGCACGACGGCAACTTGTTCTTTGGTTGCAAAGTATAAACCTGCAACAACCTACGACAGAGACATTTAAAAGCATTTGTTTAAGCCACAAGTATTTATTGAGTTCCTACTATGTGCCGGGCTCTGTTCTAGACGCAGAGGACACAGAGGCGGCTAAAACAGATCAAAGCTCTTGCCCTCAAGTTGCTTATAGTTATCTGCACTGGCAAGAGGAAAAGCCGGTTACATAGTGGTACCGTTGCAAATAACATGATCTAGTCATTCACTCATTCATTCACTCATTCATTCATTCAGTCAAAAGTTAGTGAGCAGCTACTCTTTGCCAGGCATTGCTGGGCCCTTCTCTGGACTGGAAGGCTCTCAAGGCTGGGAACTGGTCCTTTCAGCCTCCCCCCTCGTAGTGTAGCCCGAGGCAGACACAGAGCATGCGCACTGGAACTGTGTGTCGAACAAACTCACAGGCACAGAGGTGACCGGAAGAGGGTAGAGGGGATCAAATATGTGGTGACAGAAGACTAGACTTTGGGTCATGAGCACACAGTGCAATGTACAGGTGATGTGTTATAAAAGTTCACACCTGAAACTTGTATAATGTTACTAACCAATGTTACCTGAATAAATTTAATGTTTCAAAAATGTTTGTTGACTGAAAGAATGGACAAAAGAAAGTCAGATACATAGAAGACAATAGGTTTTGGAATAACATACATTCTTTTCCTTCCAAAATAGAAATACTCTTTTCTAAAAAGATTTTATTTATTTATTTTTTAGAAAGAGGGGAAGGGAGGGAAAAAGAGAGGGAGAAACATCAATGCGTGGTTGCCTCTCATACCCTCCCAACTGGGGACCTGACCCACAGCCCAGACACGTGCCCTGACTGGGAATTGAACTGCTGACCCTTTGGTTCACAGGCTGTTACTCAATCCACGGAGCCACACCAACTAAGGCATATTCTTTTATTTTTTTATTACAAAAGTAACATTCTTGAGAAAAAATGAAACAGTTCAGAAGTATATAAAGTGAAACACCACCTACGAAATAACCCATTCTTTAGAGCAAACTCTTGATTCTTTCATGTATAATTTTTAGTCTCCCCGCCATATCCCCCAAAAAGGTCTCCCTCATTGTTCTCTGTCACAGTACCCTATCCATTCATTTCGTAAGCTGATCAAATTGTAGAATTACTTTATTTTTTATCACATTACTTGTTCACTATGTGTATCATCCTAGGAGAATATAACCTTTACTCTGAAAATAAAGAACAAAGAAAATGGGCTTCACTCCATATAGTTAATGGCTGATTTTCAAGATTGAGCTTTATATAATTTTTGAACCAAGGAGTAACAAAAGATATTTCCATTTCTCCCTCATCGTGTTTATCCTTCCTGCACCCTCAAAATTCTAGATATTTTGCGTCCTTGGTTTTTGAAAGCTCTGGTCCAAAAGAACCCATTTTTGTGAGTATCTCAGAGTCCACGGGACAGCCTTTTTGCCCTAGAGTTCTAGGGGTGGCCTGAGGGTAGAGAAAGGACAGTCAAAACCAGGGGTCTTCAACCTGCAGCACCCCCTCTCAGCCCGGAGCCTCGGTTCCCCCAAGAGCCCGAGGTGCAGACTCTGATAACTGATTCCACTGGCAGCAGGGGTATGTGTTTGCTAAAGCTCTGAGAGCAAACGCAATTAAAAAGGCATTAGTTGTGCTTTCGTGTCAACTTGTGTTCTTAAAACTAGTTATTTGTTCATTAAGTCTCCCAGCCTTCACCAAGGGTTTTGTCATATGGAAATGGCTGGTGCATTTGATTGTGGATTTGAAATAAAAGGTTTCAGCGGAAGCAATGTATGCTCCACAGTTACGAACAGCCTATGCTCTGAGGTAACTGAGACTTGTAAAGTTTGGGGTCAGGCATGAAAACGTACAAAATTTATGATTTGCTGATCGGCTCTTGGTGATGTGAAAACTAGTTAGAAGCTTTATCATCTTGACTTTTGCATGTACCTTCCTGATACGTTTCCAGGTTTAGACCTTTGACTATTCTAGAATGGTGGGATTAAGAATTATAGGTTAATCACAGTCATTCTCTTCCTTTCTCATCTGATACGTCATTAAAATAAAAGTGAAAGACCCGCAAAAGATTTAAACCCATGCCGATGAAGACAAGAGGAGGAGAGCCACCAGCAGACAAGAAATATAAATAGATTTTCAGAAGCTGGAAAGTGGGTGCATGCAGGAAACAGGTGAGGCAGTGTGGAGAACCCCACAACCAAGGGCACCCATGGCAATGATATCTGCCCTCCAGAGCCTTGGAGTTGGGATTCAACATTTCACATATAAATGGAAATAAGATATGGAGCTAAAAGCGGGGTGGTTAAGTTGATTAAATAAAAATCTGAAACCATTCTTGCACCAAAACTTAGCAGCCAGGTGCATATACCTTCATAAAATATTAGACCACCAACCTCAGGTCAAATTGTTGGACTGTATATCAGTTATCTATTGATGCATAACAAATTACCCCTAAACTTTGCCACTTATGACACCTGGACCTCTCCGTAGGCTGCTCAAGGGTCCCCACGGCGGGACAGCGGGCTTCCCCAATGGAGAGAACAAAGAGGAAACCAGTATCTTTTGGGACCTAATGTTGGAAGTCACACATAGCCGCCTTTGCCATATTCTATTCATTAGCACCAAGTCACTGGCTCAGCTCCCATTCAAGGAGAGTGGGATTTAACTCCACCTCTTGAAGGGTGGCGTGCCAAAAATTTGTAGACCTATTATAAAGCTACCATATTCCAGAAAAACAGAGCTGGCGCCTCCCAGGTCTAAATCCAACTCCTTGATTGATGTATTTAAATCAAATCCTACTACTTAACAAGCTCTTCTCATATTCATAAATCACCAAACAACTTCATATAGCTCATTCTAAATATAAATTTTCTAAATATAAATCTAAGTATAAATTGTCAACCAGAAAACCAGATACTTAAAGAAAAAGTGTGTGATGTAAAAGAGAAGGAATAAACAATATTGAAGAGAAAAACTGACCCCCAATGGATTAGAAAGTATTCAGGAAATAGAAGACATTAAAAAAAAACTACAGTATCTTTGGGAAGAATCCAAAATATATTGCACCTATTGTAAGATAAAATGTTTCTACAAAATCTAAACATTATGAGAATAAGAAGTAACTCTTAGAAATTAAAAATATAAGGCCAAAAGTATTTTAAGAAAATGTAGGAGGACTATTTTTAAAAAGTCAAAATCAGTAACTCAGAAAATAGAACAAAGTAAAACAGAAAATATGAGGGAAAAATAAATATTGTGGAGAAATCTGGGATATCCAACAAATATTGGATAACTAATGGGACTCCCAGAAAATGGAGAGACAAAATACATTTTTAAGAAAACTATAGAATTTATCAGATCTCATCTAACAGACATGAGTCTCAGGGTTGAAAGTGTCACCAGGTATCCAAGCATAATCAATGGGAAAAAAAAGAAAGAATAATCAACAAACAGTTCATCTGGGAAATCTCAAACTGTCCAGGATAAAAAGCATGCCCTTTGACTTTCTAAAGCAGAATTTGGCAAACCACAGCTCATGTACCAAATCTGGCCCATGTTTGTTTTTATAAATAAAGTTTTATTGGAACGTAGTCATGCCCACTCATTTGTATACTATCTATGGCTGCTTTCATGCTACAACAGCAGAACTGAGCAGTTGCAACAGAAACCGTATGGCCCACAAAACTAAAAATATTTACTGTCTGGCCCTTAATAACAACAACAAATGCTGACCTCTGATCCGGAGAGAACGCTTTCTGAAAGAGAGAGACACAAGCACAAAATCAGCCTGGCGTCAGAAACTTCATCAGCGTCAGTGAATGCCGGAAGACAATGGGAAAACGCCCTCAAGGTGCTGAAGGGAAATCATTTTTAACTCAGAATTCTCCACTTGGCCAAAATATATGCCAACTGCCAGGATAGTGTAAAGGCATTTCCAGATAGTCAGGGACTCAGAAGACTTACCTCCCACGTGCCTTTTCTGAGGAAGGCATCTGAGGGGCACTCTGGGCAAACGAGGGACTGAGTCACTGCACAGGAAGAGTTCCAGGGGACAGTCCTTGGACGGCCGCTGCGGGGTGCCTAGAAAGCATCCCACCAGAACTGGAGCGAGAAGGTGGAAATACAGCGCATGAGAATAACTTGAAAGATTTCATTTTAGCTTTGAGAATCTGGAGGAGACCAAGGAGGTGACGCCGTGAGGGGGGGCAGGAGGGGCAAAAGCAGAGACAACTGACGTCTGTGCTGCTCACAGAACCATGCAGGCCTTTGCCCCTGAATGTGTCTGCTGCTGTGGAGACTAGGGGCTCCTCTGAGTTGTGGACTGAAGGATAATTCCACCTCCCCCAGAAAGGAGGACCCCTGAAAGACTCTGGAATGTTCTTTCACCAGAAAAATGTAACGGCCTGATCATCAAGCAGACTCGCCTCATGGCTGCAATTCTTTTCAGAAAGGAGCTGGCCTGGGCCCATCGAGGACCAGGAGCTTGCCAAGGACTGGGAGCTGCAGCTGGGCTTGTATTTCCTGGCAAAGCCCACCCCTGAGGGCCCCTGCCTGTGCTCCTGAGAGGAGAGGACAGTGCGAAAGCTGCTCCCCAGCTCTCACAGGCTTCAGGGTTCTGGGTTCTGTGAGAACAGCATCAGAGAAGGAAACTTGAAAATGTGCTCTGGAAGTCCCAGCTTGCCCCATCTTTCCTCACTCCCAGAGGAGCCACCTCTTTCCCTAAGTCCACTCCTAAGAAGCTCTCCAATTCTTACCTCATCATACAGGACAAAGTGATTCTCTTCCTCTTAGCCTGTGAATGTCCAGTCATATCCTCAAGTCTTTGTTCTCAAACCCTAAGACTTCATCAATATCTTTTAGCCAAAATCTACTTACCCCACAGAGAAATCTCACAACCAGAAGAGCAGCTGTATGACAGTTGCTTTAAAAAACAATTTTTTCCCTTTACCAAATTTCTCTTTTCTGGGTGAAGAAAAGGAAGTCAAAGTTTAAGTCAAAGAGGTCAAGGTCACAAGGTTGGGATCAGACCCAGGAGTCAGAGCCAGGATGCAAACCCAGGAACGTCTGACTCCAAAGCCTGGCCCATGTTTTCACTTCTCCTTTCTTCCCCAAGAAGGAGGGCTCTTCTTGCCAAGTGTCATTCCAGGCCGTGGCCTCCCAGTTTCTGGCGGAGAAAACCTGACTGGCCCCGCTCCAGTCAACTGCACCCTCTTGGACCAACCAGCTCTGGTCAGGGCCAGCAGGGGCAGCAAAGGAACCACTGAAGCAGGAGGGCAGCTCTGGGGGAGGGCAGAGCTGTGTGAGCTGGAAGGCCGTCCTGAGAGGGGCCTGCTGCTGATGAGTAAAATCTCACCAGGCAGAATTGGTTGGCTTCATATCGCTATGCACACTACCATCCACAGCTGTGGGGCACTCTGGTATTTCACCAGAGTGCTCTGGGCCCGCACCCTGAGCAAGCCCCCCTGTGGCTTGAGAGCAGAAAATGGAAATGCATGTTCTCCTCTCCCCGGGCTCGGGTGTGGGGTGATTACTTGGCAAATAGCCTCGTCACTTTTGGTCATCTTGGACATTTTTCCTACCCAGCAGCTCCTCTTCCCAAACAGACCCAGAGATATTTCTCAAAATGTTCTGCTCAAACAAGCATGTGACAAAACAGCTTGTCGGTTTGTCTCCTTCTTGCCGAAATGAGACCACGATGTCAAAATCTGGTCCTTTATTCATTTAGAAACAATCTGATAATGGAGCTCTGGTTTAATTTTCCGGGGAAAATAGGCGGCTTCTCGACTAGCGGAGCTCCATATAACCCTGGTAAGAGGCGTAATTATCTTCTTCAAATCAATCCCTCGTGGATCCCTTAATTAATTGTAAAATATAGATGAGGGCTGTTCAAAAGTAAGTTTACAAGGTTAATTACTGGTGCATCACACACAGCAGTCATCACGTTGGAAGGACCATTCCACTGGGCACATCTGACAGCGCAACTGACGATTTCCGAGTCCCTCCTCCCTGTGGAGTGCATGGGCAGAGAGAAACGACTGGGAAGGGCCTTCTACCTCTGGCAGGCTAGTTTCCAAGGTATACCGGCAGTATCGAGGGAAATCAGCTCTTTCTGTGACTGTGTGGGCCATTGGCTTAAAACGCCTAAGTATACACTTGTATGCAGGCAGATCCATGCACACATCTCACACACATGTGTGCACATGTACAGGTGTTTGTATACCTATGGGTGCACACTCACATATATGTACACACACACAAACAGGTGTTATGCAAAGGACAATAGCACCAAAGCCCAGAACCCTGGCTTTGAGTCTCAGACCTCATACCTCGGGCATTTTCTTACTTGAAGGCAGAGCCACCTGAGGACACTGCAGTCCCCCCGTATTGACAGCCTCTTATTGGGGCCAGGAACATGAACATGATTAGTGCTCAGATCCTTCAATGTTACTCTTTGTGACAAAGATATATGGACATATTTGGAGACTGTCTTTGCTTCTGCATGGAGAATCCATGGGCAGACACATAAAGAAGTGATTCACAACTAATCATCAGATGTTTTATTTCCAGAAATGCCAGGAGTCTACCAGAACAGAGAATGTCAGGTAGGATTCCAAAAGATAATGTTTCTTTTCCTTCGCTTCCTGACAGAGGAATGGGGTTTGTTATGGGAGTGGGCTGTCACTAAATCAGGTGAATGACGTTGAGGGTATTACAATGTGAAAGGGAAGGGAAGGGTCTGCTTCTTGGCTTGAACTTGAATTATTAGACTCTTGCTGAGGGAGAGGGGCATTTTCACCTCCTCCCCCTGGAGTCCTACCTCTGCACACTCACTTCCTAGCCTTCCCCAAACTCGGAACCCATGTTTCACTAGTGGGCAGGGCTGACGCCCCTCTTCCCTTTCCTGCCCTCGTGACATGCAGCAGGATAACTGCACCTCAGGGGACAAGTCTGGAATCACAGATGCATGGACAGGAGTCTATGAGGATAGAGAAGGAGAGAAAGCCTTGGCCTCTGTCCCTGATGGTCCAGAAGAGCTCACATGGAGGAGACACTGCTACTCCATTCTAGAGAATGAGCTGTCACCCCAGAAGAAGAAGAGAAAGGTCATTGCAGATGCATCACAGTGTGAGCCAATGTGGGAGCAGCTGAGATCACTGAGTCACTTGACAGGACTGGGCAGCGTTGCGGCTGAACAAGGCACAAAGGACTTCAGTGTCAAGGTGAGGAATTTGGACTCTTTCCTTTAGGCAATGGGAGGTTTCCAAGCACAGGAGTGACATGTCGTCCTTTGGGAAGCTCAGACAGGTAGCAGAGTGGAGAAGGACTGGGGCGGGGAGCTCCCCGTGGGGCTAAGGCAGTCTTCAGGAGCGCTGTGTGCTGACGTAAGGCAGTAACGGCGAGAGTGGAGAACAGCAGGAGGTGTGGGGCCACAGGGATTCAGGACGTAGACATTCCAGGGCTCAGCAACCGATGGCACATGAAAGGGAAGGGAAAACAAGAGGCTGAAAGAGGTGGTGCTGGGTTCTGACCACTGAGGCCCGAGTGTAAGGGGCATAGGCAGGAGTGTGTGAGTGTGCAAGGGTGCATACCACTCCTCATCCAACAGTGATCCGGTCCCTCTGGGGTTCTCAGCCCTTACACCTCCCATCTGTGACTCAGACCATAAATACAGGCACAATGCTAAACGGGATCACACAAGTTTAGTGCCCAGCACTCCAAACTTGATAAGAGATTTCCATGCCTAAACGCCTCTATGAGGAACGCCAATGGAGGCTTTGAGAGGGCAAGTGATTTGCCGACTGTCGACTGTCTCACAGTCAAAAGGCAGACCTGACGCCCGGCCCAGCAGTCCTGCTGCGCCCCATGAGGCCAGAGAGGAACCTGAGATCAGCAGCACCTCTCACCACCCTCCTTCACGACGCTCTGTGTCGTCATAAGGAAATTCTCTTTAATCGGTCTTCTGGCTGCCACCATTATATTTCTTTCCTCCAGAACATAGCGCCACCAGAGAGATTATTTTGACATATTTCCTGAAGACGCTATTTCTAGAGCACTTGCCTGATAAAAATGATATATTTATTTGGGACCGCCAAAAGCTTGCTGAAATGAGGAATTTATCTGCATAGCTTTTGTTATTAAAGTGATTCTTCTTGTTTATTTCCTTCTAAGCTTCTGATTCCATCTATAATACATGAGTTTCAGGTAATAGAAATTTTTCATGCAAGTAAATATTTTAATAACAACATTATGGTCTTGATTCAGAGTGTTACAGGCAATAGCCTGGAACGGTGAGCGGGCACCACACTGGGAGGTGAGACCTGGCTTCTCGCCACCCGCACTCTGCCTCTGTGTCCTTGGACAAAACCCAGCCCTCCTGGGGCCTCAGTTTCCTCATCTGTAAAATACAGCGGCTGCCACGTGCCCTCCCTGACTCACAGGGGCCGCTGTTAAGATCAGATGTGATGAGAGCTCTGGAGATCCTTTGGGGGAGGCTGCAGGGGTCACTGCCCGTGGGCAGGGTCAGCGTGGGGCATTAGTAGAACACAGGTCAGCACAGTAACAGAGACTCAGGAATGCAGTAGCTTACATAAGATAGCTTGTTTCTCCAACAAACACAGGGGGGAATCTAGAAAAGAGAGAAGGTCCTACCCTCCAAGGTCCCTCAGAGACCCAGGCTGGCCGGCTGGGGTTGCTGTGCTCAACCTAAAGCCTCCATCACAGTGTCCAAGGTGTCTGCTGCCACCACTGCCATTTCCCAAAAGGCAAGAGGTGGCAAAAGGGTCAAGTGGTTTTGTGTTTAAGGTGATGACCCAAAAGTTGCACACAATACTTCATTCACCTCCTATTGGCTCAAATTTGGTCACATGGGTCACTAGGCTTCCCTGGCAGCAAGGAAGGCTGGGAAATGTAGTCTTCAGCCTTGGTGGCCATGTGTCCAGCTAGCACTTAGAGGAAGGAGAGGATGAATACTGGGGAACACTTCGCATTATAGAGCATGTAACAGGATAATGGCCACAGGAATGGAAAGGCCCGCAGCATCTTCAGAAAAAGGAAAGAACCCATCAGGTGTACAACACCTGCACCATATACTTGCCTCATACACTGCTATGCATGCATGCTTCCAAACAGAGACTGGTTCGGCTAAGCAAAATAATGAGAGTAAAACTCAGCAAAGCTCCTGGCTTTCAAGGTATATACTGATCCAGGGGAGAGACCATGGTGCTGTGGTCTGAGGTGGAGCAATCAAGCTGGAGAGAGGTAGGTGGATTCGATCTCAATTTGCCTTCCAACCCGGCAGAAGAAGGCTGTGGTGAGGATGAGATGGTAGGCCCACAAAGTGGGAGAGCCTGAACAGGCTGGACCTAGGAGGGTCACACCCTTGAGGACACACCTGACATCAGACAAGGTTTTCACTGCTCCGTCAAGCTGTCAGCCATTCATTAGCCTTTCTCTAAACAGGGCTGCTCTTGTCTCCCTGATCCCCACCAAAGGATGCTAACCGATGCTTTAGCTGAAGCCTACACCCTTCAGCCACATGCATTCTGTGTGGACTAATGTCTGATGTCCCAAACAAACTGACCCTTGGTCCAGGCTAAATGTTGAGGCTTGACCCCACCCAGGGGTCTCCCAGATGTTGTCCAGTGTCTCTGCTATGGACCCAGGAGATAACGTGCCTGGTTGGTGCAATACATCACACCCCTGCTCCAGCCCCACCACCAAGCTCATAGCAGGGTCGGAAGCCTCCCCAGGGAGCAAGAAACTTCAAGTTGGAAATGCTCCCCTGGGAGAAGGTTCACGAGTGTGGGTGTTGCAGTAGCCCCGGGAAAGCCGCTCCCGGCAGGCTGCGCCTTCGGCAGGGAGAGGACCTTCGAAGCGCCTCCTGAACTCACTCTTCGCTCTTCACACACTGCTCAGCACACACTGACAGCTCTGTGTACTCAGATCAGTTCGTAATGATGTGTCAAAAACCACTTTTTCCCACATTATTTCCTGCTGAGAGTGTGATATTATACAAATTTATGTTGTAACTATGACAGAATTCAACAGCATCACAAAGGAAGAGAAATTAACCACCTACTTATTAATTAATATTTAGTGTGGTTCTCAAGAAGAAGGCAGTGTATTAGATTGATTCTTTTTTTAAACTAAATAAAGACATTGGTCTTGTGATGTGTCATGCCAAAGTGGCACTATCTGCTGTCTTACTACAGGGGACCTAGTACCGAAACCATATTAACTTCTGGTTAAAATGTATTTACCAGCCCTGGTTGGTGTGTCTCAGTGGATTGAGTGCTGGCCTGTGAACCAAAGGGTTGCTGGTTCATTTCTCAGTCAGGGCACACGCTTGGGTTGTGGGCCAGGTCCCCAGTGCGGGGTGCATAAGAGGCAACCACACACTGATGTTTCTCTCCCTCTCTTTAAAAATAAATAAATAAAATCTTTAAAAATAAATAAATAAGAATAAAATGTATTTACCAAGAAGGTGGCAGGCTAACTGATTTGGGCCAGAACCATAGACTGGGACCCATATTTCCATTTCCTGGGAGACATGGGTTCTTGGTGAATCACAGTAACATTTACTGGGCACTTTCAGTTCTAGGTGAGAGGTGCTGGGCTCAGAAACGTACATACAAATGAGCACTATTCCTCACCTGGGTCCTGGCTGTCCTTTCCCGCGTCCACGCAGCCCCCGCCTGCCCCACCCACCCTTCCTATCATACCCAGAGCGACACTGCAAAACCCAGGTGGATCCTGTCCTCTCCCACCACACGGTCTCTGCACAAGTTCTTTCCTCTTCCTGGACTCCTCCTTCTGCCCCTCTTCATGTTTCTTCTCCCCTCAAGTGCCAGCCTTATTGCACTCACACAAAAACCAAAGTCCTGTAATGGCCCAAGGATAGAGTGACCACATACTATGTCATATTAGCAGAGACACTCTTGAGAGTGACATGGGGTGCTGTTAATAATCGTGACTGATCAGTAGGTACAAATGCCACTGACTTAAGCAGACCAGGACATCGTCGCCCTCTCTATAAGTCTATTTTGAGTTGGCCCTCCCCCACCTCTCTAAACTCATCACCCACAACATGTTCCCTCAGTTGCTCATCCCACGTCCTCCGGCTTCCTTGCTGTTTCTCAGCCACGCCAGAACCATACCCACCTGAAGCCTTTGTGCTGGCGCTTCCCACTGGCTTCTCCCAGAAGTCGGCTGAACAAACTCCTTCACTTCCTTCCAGCCATCACTCAAATGTCACCTTCTCAAACTGTCCTGATAATGACCTCTGTGGTGTGTCACTTACTTCTGGCTCAAACCCATAGGTGACAGAGCTGGGTCCTAGTGACATTATAAAGGTCATCAAGTTCATTTCCCAGATGTCTGAAACACTAGCCAGGTCACCAGTTTGACACATCAGTTCACTGCAGTCCCGTCCATGCCAGGCGTGTAAGAGGAAGGCAGCTCTGTAGCACCAGCGTAAACCTCAGACGGAACAACGAACACAGAACTCTTATCTTACGCTTGTAGAGTCTCCAGCTCTGCTGTCTGTCCCCTCCATGCAGAGAAAACCTGCAATGCCCCAAGTCACAGAGATGCCACTTCAGGTATTTGCCTCTGCAGATGACAACCTGAGCACCTCCCCTGGGCAGAAGAGGAGTGAGGTGGCCCCGTGGGGATGGAGAGTCCTCCAGCTTGGGAGAAGCCCTGCAGGCCTCCATGCCCAAACGAATTGAACTGACCCCATTGTAGGAGTCGGGATTCCTCACTTTACAAACATTGGAAACCCAAATCAAAGCAGTATCCACCAAAAGAGCAAGACTGAGAAAGGAATAGGAATCTAATGACTCCTGTGACTGGAAGCTGCAGGGGTGCAGCTGGCAGTAGGCATGGCTGAGCCTGAGGAGCCCAGCAGCAGCACAGGATGCTCTTCCCCTCTGTGCCCAGTGTGTTCTCAGTGCCAGCTCCAGGCCCACGTCTTCCTCAAAACTAGAAATACCAGTGGAAGGGGAGTACCTCTTTTTCAAAAGTTTCAGCAAAAATCCCAGAAAGGGCTCTAATTTGCCTAGCGTGGGTCACACGTCCACGTCTGAACCAATCACTGAGGTCCAGGGCATGGATTGGTCTGACTGGCCAAGTTGGGCTACATGCTCAGTCCTGGAGTTACGGAAGGTGGAGTCACCCAAAGCCATGTTGAGCAGTCAGAAGTTTGACGTGTGTTCACCACACTAACCCCATAGGAGGGCGTGGTGTTGTGTTACACTACTGGAAGGTGTGAGCTCTTCACTGCTCTGAAGTAGACATCAGACTTGAGTTTGCTACTGTGTCTATGTGACTGTACATAGGACATTTTCCTTCACAGAGCCTTGCGTTTCTCAAACATGGTGGGAGGATAAAGAGCCCATCAGACCCCAGAGAGAATCATGAGGATGAAACAAGGTCATGGAGGAACAGTTCTCCACAGGAAATGGGCAAGGTGTCCAGCAATGGAGGAGAAGGGAGCATGACTTTCCATGTTTCTGGACCATGTCTGCAAGCTCCCACTGGATCTGTGCTGGAGTGCGGCTTCCTTTTCCACTTACCACTCAAGGGGAAAAAACTTCCCTTCCCAGGCATCTGGTGTTCGAATGGCGTCCCTCCCACCACCTCCACCCCGCAGCCTGGAGGCACCATCTCTGATCCCAGGGGAGGTGAGATTCATCATTTCCGTACAGGGTTCACACTACGCAGCCGTGACCTGAACAACACAGCCACAATTAGCTAATGTAGATCATTTCAGCAGAAAATGAAGCAGGAAATATGCAAAAATAATGAGCTCTTCACTGAAATTCCAGGAGCTGCTACAGGGTAACCAATTTGAATAGCAGTTGTGATTCCTAGGGAGGAACCCATTAATAAGGACAATGCTTAAATCATTATGTATGGACCCCAGAACTCGCCCGATAATTAATTCAATTGATAGACATGGTATTAATCCTCCCATAGTGTGTAACTGAACTGGGGCTTTTATTGAAAATTTAGTCGTTTCAGACTTTGTAAGCTAAAGCAAAGGGGGACAGAGGCTGTGGCAAGGAGGCTGACATAGACCCAAGCTGAATGACAATGCACAGAGGAAAGAGCCTGCCTTGTGGCCCAGAGAGGACACCCATGTCACCAGGGCTCTAGACATAGTGTGAACCCCATATTGAACACGGGCTCAGATGTCCCATGCAAAATATACCAAGCTTCCACATGGTTCTTCTCACAGGTCACCTTCCCCAACCCATCTGTGGGCAAGTGGTGACAATGCCACATGTGGGTTCAGGGCCTGCTGCTCTGTTTCCCTTCCAGCTGGCCTGAGACCTCCTTTAGGTGGTAAAGGAGATGGAGGGAGAACATCAGACTTGGGTGCCAGACCCAGGTCCAAGTCTAAGCTTAGCTATTTACCAGCTCTTTGACCTTCAATCTATGGAACTCTCTTTCCCAGTTTATAAGTCATAAGAGTACCTACCTGTGGGGCTTTTTGAAGAATAACTAAGAATATGGGAGTTAGGTACTCAGCCCTGTGTATAGTTCAGGATAAGAGCTCACTAAATGGGACTGTCAAGGCTAGGCCCCCTGGTCTTCAGATATGCCTCCTCTGTGAGTGACCACCTGTTTTGCACATCAGTCAGTTTCTCGTACACTCTTCAGCATCAAGGCTGAGCCTTGCTCCTGATCCCAGGGGTTATTAAGTTTCCTGACATGGCACACCCATGACCTTCAGGTCACACTTAAAGATCTAGCTTATGACATCGCGCCCACGCACTGACTGCTGTTGAAGACAGTGGCGGGCACACAGGGGCTCATTGTGCAGTTCTGTCTGGGTTTGTGTGTGTTTTCACTGGCTTGGTTGTTTCCAAGACCTACCTAAAACGCATTGAGTGGGTCTCTGAAGTCCGTCCATATCTAGGGGCAACATGGTCAGCCTCCCAAACTAGCCTCCTCTCACCCTTCTGCTGGGAAGACCACTCCTCCTCCTGTTTAGGACATTCTTGGTGAGGCTCGGGCCCTTGTGTGAGCAACAAGACGATAAAAGGCAAGTGGAGTTTAGGAGACCTGAACGCCTTCATTTTTAAAGAGCACTGAGGAAACAAGTAATTCAAGCAGAGTCTCTTAACGGGAAGAAACAAGTCATTAACTATGACAGCTGAGACATAATGAGATTCTAATTGACACATTTCCTAATTGTTCCTTGCACCAGATCACAGACAGAGTAAGTGGTATAATTAGGAATAGAACTCAAGCTTTCTGCTTCTAAACCTGGTACTTTTTTCACTATAAACGCACACACCAACAATCATAAAAATAACAGCAGTAAAAACAATAGCAGCTGACATTTTTTAGGGTTTCCCCTCTGCCATGACCTCCACTAAGTTTTTTATGCACTGTCTTATTTATTTCAATAAATAAATACATATTTTTATATTTTTATTGAAGTTATTGGGGTGACATTGATTAATAAAATTGTAGGTTTCAGGGGTGTAACTCTATAATACATCATCCGTATATTGTATGGTGTGTTCACCCACCCAAGTCCAGTCAGCTTTTGTGATAATTTATCCCCCATTTCACCCTCTCCTGCCCCCCCCCCTTCCCCTCTGGTAATCACCACACTGTCGTCTGTGTCTATGAGATTTTTTTCTCACCCAGCCTCCCAGCTCCCTTCCCCTCTAACAGCTGCCAGTCTATTTTCTGTATCTATGAGTCTGTTCCTGTTTTTGTTCATTAGAGTCTACATATAAGTGAAATCATATGGTACTTGTCTCTCTCTGACTGGCTTATTTCACTTAGCATAATACTCTCCAGGTCCACCCATGCCGTCACAAAAGGTAAGACTTCCTTTTTTTTTTTATAGCTGAGTAGTATTCCATTGTGTAAATGTATCATGGCTTTACTCATCTATTGATGGGCATTTGGGCTGCTTCCAGATTTTGGTTATTGTAAATAACACTGCAATGAACATGGGAGCTTGTGTATTCTTTCGAATCAGCATTTTGGGTTTCTTCAGATATATTCCCAGAAGTGAAATCACTGGGTCATAAGACAGTTTCTATTTTAATTTTTTGAGATAATTCCATACTGTTTTCCATAGTGGCTGAGCCAATCTGCATTTCCAGAGAGTTCCCCTTTCTCTACATCCTCTCCAACATTTGTTTATTGATTTATTGATGATAGCCATTCTGACAGGTGGGAGGTGATATCTCATTGTGGTTTAATTTGTATTTCCCCAATGATTAGTGACATTGAGGATCTTTCCATATGTCTATCAGCCATCTGTACATCTCCTTTGGAGTAAAGAAAACTTTTGAGGGAGTTAATATTATTATCCCCATTTTACAGATGAGGAAATTTAAGCTTAGAGTCATTATGTAATTTTCCTAAGGACATATAGCCCTGGACTACTAGGCCTGGGATTCAGCCTGGGTCTATCTCTTATACATATACAAGGATGTGATTGCTGCATAATATTCTGTAGTCAAACAGTCTCTATTGTCAGGCATTTGGGTTCTTTCCAGTTTTTCCACTCACTCAGATGATGCTGTAGTGACATCCTACACCGGGTTTTGCTCTCAGATCTGTCTTGCACTGTTCAAACATAGAAGCTGCTTAAGGATAGGGACTTTTGCCCATGCTGTTCACCTCTGTATCTCCAGTGCCTAGAGCAGAGACTGGCACTAAGTAGGCTCAGTACATACTTGTTGAGTGGATGGATGGATGGATGGTCGGACTTGGGGATGAACAGGTAAAAGGACAGGTGGATGGATGGGTGCGAGACTACTTCTGTAGCATAGATACGCAGAAGTCTCCAGCTCTTACCCTCTAGAGACCTCAGTTTAGGACAATGGTTCTCAACTTTGGCTGCATAAGAATCTCCCAGAGACCTTTTAAAAAATATGGATGCCTGAATCCCACCTGCAGATACTCAGGTTTAATTGGCCTGGGGTGCGGCCTGGGCCTTGAAAGCTTTAAGGGCTCCCAGGTAATTCAAACGTGCAGAGTCACCAGTTTGGGCAAAGTCCCAGGACCACCCTCATCAGAACTGTAGGGAACACCTGTTACAAATGCCAACTACTGTGTCCTGCCCCCATGACCTACGAAATGATGTTTATTTAAGTTACGGGGGCCCTAACCTTTGTAAATAAGGCAAGAGAGATTCATTCTGACGAGGAGTGAATCAGTCTGAACCTTCATTCACAACTCAAGTGTCCAAGAAATATCACATTTACTTGTTTTCTTTAAATCTAACTAAATCCCACTTCAGGACCCTGCCACACCACCGAAGCAGACGGGGCCACCCTCCCAGGGTCCAACGGTTCCTGGGCTTGAGGGGGGACTGCCCACCTTGGCTCCCTTCCAGGCTGGGGCCCTCACTTCCTCCTCCCGCCTCGGGGACACCACCCTGACACGGCCAAAGACAGGGAGCAGAGCTGTCTTCAGGCGGCTTCTGCTTTTAGTCCTACAGAGGCTCCAAATCCAAGAAATTAAATGGCCTGACTGCCTTCTTGGAATGAGAAAAAGGAAAACCTTAGCCGGCCACCTCACTTACTTAGCCCGGCATGTTTCAAAGCACAGAGAGCTGAAGTCAGGCTTCCGAGAAGAGCCAACCTGTGTTGGTTAATGCTCTGGGGAAACTTTTTTCTTCCTCCGCTTACTACCAAGTTTAAAGATCGGCGACTTCCCTGACAGCGAGGATCAGAGGTTAGTTTCAGATCCCTGACAGTCATAATGAGGGTTTCCTAGCACATGCCACCCTGGCCCTGGTCTTTGCCTCCTGTTCTAAGTCCAAGTCCGGTTTCATTCAGGCCAGCCCTCGCCCTCAGAGCAAAATGCAGAGGCTGGGAGGGGAGCCTGTCTTCCCTAAGTCTCAGGCATCAGCGTTCCTTTCTTCCCGTTGATTAGTGCATTTAAGGAAAAAACACATATTTTCTCCAGCACTGTTTTCAAAGGGCAGGAAGGTCGCAGTCCTGGGAAGGCAGAAGTCTGGGCTGTGTCACTTCTACCTACTGGAGTTTGCTGAGGTTTCCATCGTAGCCTAATCCACACCGATTTCTGTGAATGTTTAATGTCTCATGTGTATTTGAACATATATGTATTATCTACTTGTTGATTAAAACTTTATACATATGAACATACGTGTGCAACTATAAATAATCAGCTAGTAACTATGTTACTAAAATCTCCTATATGCTTACTTATTTTTTATCTCCTGCATCTGCTGGTTTGGAGATACAGAGTCCAGAGCTGGCGACAGGCGTCTCCACATCTACCTGCATGTCCCCCGCTGCTGTCAGCTGACTACACGTTGAAGCTGTGGTATTAAGTCACTGAAGGTTTGAGACGGCTGTACTGTCCCTCCCTCTCTGTCACTTTAATGCTTTTTGTCTTGAATTATATGTAATCCAATGCCAACCTAGAAATGTCTGCTTTTTGTTATTGTTACTATTTGCTCAACACATCTCTTAATATCTCTTCATTTTCCGTGTCCCTGTGTTATTTTTGTTCTAGATGGCACTTGCTGGAATTGTACAGAACTAAATTTTTAAACCTAACCTGAAATTTTTCTCAGTGGGCACATGTTTCTCTTAGTAATTTGAGTTACTCACAGTCACTTTAGACTGATTCTTGCCATTTTATTTTGTGTTTTCTATTTACTCTGCTTTTTTATTCCTCCACCCACACCCCACTTCCCACCTGTCACTGAGCGGACCCGGACCACATTTCTTCATCACATTGTTCTTGCCTAATATTTAATATTTCCCTCTCTAATATTTTTGTTCTAGTCTTTCAGAGAAAACTCTTAAATACTCCATGTCCACATTTAAACTTGCATTATCTATCAACATCAATATTTTATTTTATTATTGTTCAGTGTTTATTGGTTTGAGTGACGGGGGTGGGAAACACCCCTTGGTTGCCTCCCATACACATCCCAGCCAGGACCGAACCAGAAACCTAGGCCTGGGCTCTGATGGGGAATCCAACCCCCGACTGTTGGGTTGGGGAATGTCGCTCCAGTGCACTGGGCCCAGGGCCGGGCTGGAAGGCACGTCTTTACATCTTCCCCGTGAACAGACAAAAACCCTCCGAGCGTTCTTTGTTTATGTCTCCCCTCTTCCTACCCCGCCCCTGTTTCTTCCCACATTTACGTCCTATGGGATTTTAATTCTAGATTGCCATTATCTTTAGTAATCAAAGGTTATTTTTCTTCGTCTCTCAATCTAACTAGTTTTTTGCATATCATTGCATCTTGTATTCCAATGTCTTCTTTGCTTCATCTTTCATTTCTCTATTAACCTTTTCAGATGGATTATGAGAGGCAAGCTCTTAGGTTCCTCCCGACCTGAAACTATCTTTACAATCTAGGGCATCTCGGGCAAGGGACGTAATTCCACCTTTAAACTGTTTTCCCTCAGAGCTCGGAATATATACATGGTTCTTTGTGTCCAGTGTTACCCAGACTTGTTACTGTACAGGGAATCTGTTTCTCTTCTGACCTTTGCTCTTTCTGAAAGCTTTTATGATGTTTCTCTTTATCCCTGGTATTATGAAATGTTTTCAGTGGTTGGGGTTTCCTGCATTTTTTTATTCAACATGCTTGGTCCTTTGGCATCTTTTAATGATAATAATAATTATAATGTTAATAGGTGACATTGAGTTTGATCACATGGCCAGCCCACTTATACTCTCTATGACCCCGTGCTAGATTCTATCATTATGCCCATTTTACAGAAGAGAAAATGGTGCCACAAAAAAAATTTTTCTTCAGCCCTGGAAATGATTGTGTTACTATTTCTTACAGAATTTCCTCCATTTCTTCCTCACTGCCACCTCCTGTTTGTCAGATATTGGGATGTGGAGGTCACTCAGTACCTGAGTCTTGTCCCTGAGCACTGTGTTTCGGGAGGGTTCCTTCAGCCTGACTGTTGAGCTCACTGGTCCCCACATTAGTGGTAACCCTCCTACTACCGAGCCCATATGCTGAAGCCCTGCCTCTGGGGCCAAACAACCACACCCATTACTTCCCACCTAGAGACAGGTGGCCAGGAAAGGGGCCAAGCCACCTGCCTGTTCCCCACTCAGTACTCACCTGGTGGCTGCCCCCTGCTCTCTCCTGGCCCCCACTAACTCTTTCTGAATTTGGTACACCCCTAGAGAGCACACCCATATTTTTGCAGCAATTCCTGCTGTTAATTCTACTCCATTTTCTTGTCAGCTTATTAAGATTTTAAAAAATAATGTCTGGCCCGCCAAGGGCATGCTTCTTGTTTTCCTGTGTCATTATGAATTGTTTATACCTTTTCTGCCGTGTCTAGGGATTTGGAGCAAAAAGATAAACAGGTGCTTAGTTCACCGTTTGACCCAGTCTCCTTCTTTTAGATGCAAAAAGCAGAGACTCCAGTCACCTTGAGAAATGAGGACTTGGCCAAGGAACACGTGTAGCAACAAAGTAGACAGGTGTCTCTGACTTGTGGCCAGGCCTCTCGGGCACGACGGGCACCACACCATCCCAAGGGTCCTGGAAGGCTCTTTACAAACTGGAAGTTCATTCTGGAATCAAGATCCTTTAAGCTGCAGAAGTTAGGGGGTGACAGCTTTGACGTTTCGCCATCCATTTTCTCTCTCTGCTCCTTCAGAAACAACAGTGGCTCAGCCTTCGTTATCAGAGGCAATTTGTGAGGAAGTACCTGTGTATTTGCTTTTCTGCTGCAGTTTACTTCCTTGGTCCATGCTCCCACCACTTACCAAGCCATGACCCTGGCACATACTGACCTTGCCCCCAGCTCTAGACTGAGTCTCATGTCTGGGCAGACATTGGACTTTGACACTGACCATAGAACTAAGCCCTAGATGGCTCTATGCTTTGATTCAAGCTGAATTTGGGCCCCAGAAACATACCAAGCCCTGACCACCCCACCATCCCAAGAATGCATGCTTCTGTCACAAGTGGCCCCAGTGTGAGAGTAGATGGTTTCTTTCCACATGACTGGGATATGTCTCATCTCCCACGCAGCAGTCAGGGGGTCCTCCACCCATGCCCCAAGGGTGGCCAAGACCTGGAACAGCCGGTGTCACACCGGGGCCCACACCTGCCAGTGCACAGTCATGCTGGGCACACTCTCTTGCTGGGGGACCCAGTGCACACAACAACTACTGAAATCTGTTCTTTGACCTTCAGGCACCTGGCATCAGCAGTCATAGCTTTGACACGGTATCTCTGCACGAAAATCCAAGTGGGTGCTGCCGTTTGCAACCTCCTAAAGACCTGGGGGTTGCTGGTCAGCGGGGAGCCCCTCTGAGTCATCCTCAACACTCTCGTCCACATAAAACACGCTCCCGAGATATGCTGATCCGGGCTCCCAAGTGTGTCCCCTCTGAACTCCTCCTTCCTCCCCATCCCGACACCATCCCCCTCTGTGCAAGCCTGCACCCACCCTCTTCTTTTGACTGGGGTTCCTGCCTCCATCTGCTCCCCTCCCATCCCACCCTCACCCTGTCGTCCTATGGCAACCAGAGTGACCTTTCAAAAGATCAACCGCACTCCCTGGCATGGGCCTCTCATCAGCCCACAGATCAAGTCCAGCCTCCTGAGCCCCACATGATCTGACCAAAAGCCCCAACAGCTCCAGGTGTTACCTGAGGAGGAAGAGAGTGTATTCCTCACGAATACCTTCTCCCCCAAGTTCTCATGGGCCTCCATTCCCCCCCTTCTGTGGGGCAAACTATGGCTTTATTTCTCTGGAGCTCATTGTTTTACACAGCAGGGAGTAGGGGGTGGTTGTAATTATATAAGGCAAATTAAAGCTGTTACTAGTCAAAGCATCCCTGAAAATATCAGACACGTAATGCACATCTCAGAGCTCCTCTCCCACTGGCCCCAACACACATCCAAAAAGAAGCTGACCTTTCCCACAGCCGAATTATAAATGCCAGGATTGCACGGTGCCGTCCTGCGTTTACTATCACCTTGAAGGGGGAGAACGCTGGAGGCCTCACACTTCAGTGTTTTCAATCACCGATGTGTTTCCACTCTCCGTCTCCACGAGCGAGGAGTGCTGGGCTCTGCAAAGCCGTGCAGCCCCCACCTGGTTTGTTCGCCAAACGCGATGACCCAGAAAGGCAGCGACTTAAACGATGGTTTGGGGATTGATCAGAACTACCCATCTGAGCTCCTCTTGTTCCAACAAATGGAAGATTTAATTTTTCTTCAATTGCCATTTCTAGAAGCACCACAGGACAAAGATGCTTCCATTGCATATCTCCTAAATACAGATAATTTGTAGATCGTTTTTCCCTTGACTACGTTATGTTTTTATTCTGCAGCTTTAAATAAGAAAAAAACACTCCCCTTCTGGTCATATTTCTGTTTTTCATTCAAAGTCTTCCTTCAACAAGAAGGCAGAAAGAAGAGTTGAGTCCAATAACCGGGGGGGAAGCAATCCCACATTCTAGGCCGATGCGATGGTATGATATTTATAGCACAAACGTATCAAATTAGCATCTTCACATGTTGCAGTATAATTTCTTCCTCTGTCTCCGGTAACCTATATTTACAGTGGGACTTTTTTTCCTTCTGCACTAAATTAAACAAGGTATATCATTAGATTTTAGTTATTGCAAAACATGGGCAATCAATATCGGTCTCTGTTTCTTTTTTAACAGAACATCCTGGGTCTGATTCGAGCTGGGAAGTCTGGCCCATCACAAACAGAAGAGTTATGAATTCAATGGGTCTCACCAGGGAGCTTTGCTTCACCGTGATCATCCTCTGCAGCCAAATACATTCTGTCTGCTTCCAGGTTCCAGAAGTGCCAGAATCCTGTGGTCATTAGGGTGGTCAGAGCCAAGGGCAGCCTGACCCATGAGCCTTGCCAGCTGGTGGTTGGCCTACATACTGGTCCATTGCTCTCGGATACACAGCAGAGCTTTTCCCTCCTTGGGAGCCCAGTGACTCTGCTTCTGCACCCCATCCCAGAAAGTGGGGCACAAGTGCAATTGGGAAGGAAGATGTTTTGCAAAGGGAAGCACTCATTCTAAACCAACAGTTCCGAGGCAATATGTTGATAAGGCAATTGTACAGAGTGCAATAAAAAGACTTTGGAGGAGCTCTGACCGGTGTGGCTCAGTGGGTTGCGTGTCATCCTGCAAAGCAAAAGGTAGCCGGTTCAGTTCCCACTCTGGGCACATGCCTGGGTGGCAGGCCTGGTCCCGGGCCAGTGTGCAAAAGCAACCAATCGATGTTTCTCTCTCACATCGATGCCTCTTTTCTCCTTCTCTTTCACCCTTCCTTCCCCGTTCTCTAAAAATAAATGAATAAAATCTATTTAAAAAGAGACTTTGGAGGAAACAGTGCTAAACAGGACCATGAGCCACCCCTAGGATGTGGGCAGAGAGGAGGGTGACCAACTGCCCCAGCTGACCCAGGACTGAGGACTTCCCAAGGCTTGGGGCTCTCAGTGATAAAACTCAGTGACAAGTCCCAGGTGATAAAACTCAGTGACAAGTCCCAGGTGAGCCTGGTGCATGGTGAAGCCCTAATTACATGCCCTCCCCAGTCCCTCTGCCCCAGATGTTAGAACCTGGCTTACCTTTGAGTGGGAGGCCAGGAGAATGCCCAGCACCTATTAATAACAGCAGCAAACCTCCGGGCATATGGAGTGTGCAATCAATGAGATCCTCACATTGCCCCAAGAGCAGGTGCAGATGGGATCACTGAACACACCGCCAACACAGGTTTCAGTGCCGCCCCTTCCAAAACTCAGCTCAGGAGCCAGGCCAGCGACAGTTGAAGAGAAAAGCCAGGATCTGGCAGGCCGGGCTGGTCCTTGGGTCTTCCTCCGCAGCTTAGCCCTAGCTCGCAGCCATGGCTGAAGCTGGGGGCCACTTTCGTCCCTCACACAGCTGTGCGTGGCTCTAGATCCTCCATGCTCTGTCTCTCCCGCCCGCCCCCAACACCAGAGAACAGCAGGGGTGTCCCTCCCTCCCTCTCACTCTCCTCCTGCTCCTCAGTCTCCCATCGCAGGTAACAACAGCTCTGTCCTACCGGCCCTGCAACCCAAACCCTCTGAGTCTCCCTCAGGCCTTCCCATCCCCTCCCTCCACACATTCACGCTACAAGCAAAACTTGTTGCTTCTACTTTGAAACCATACCGAGAATCCAACCACATCTAAACACCTCCGTGACCACCACCCTAGTCCAAGTCACATCTCTCCTGGCCTTTGACAATGGCCCCTGGCCGTCGCCCGCCCTCACTCGGTCTTCCACAGCACAGCTACAGTGAGTCCTGTATCATATGTCTGGCTAGTCCACCGCTTTACTCTTCTGCTCCTAAATCCTTTAGAGGGCGTGGCTTTAAAAATCCAGCACCCCAGCTTTTAGGGACCACGTTCCATGCCTCCCATTAATTACGGCAGGCTAAGAAGAAGGGAACAGGGATGTGTGTGCTCTGGAGCTGAGGCACTTGGGCCAGGGCAAGGCCAAAGCCACCCCTCCCAGGTGGTTAGAGCGGCAGAGCGTGCAGGGCGGTCCCATGCTCACCCACGGGGATCGTGGTGATTTAGGTTTGCTTAAACGACATCCCATTAAACTAATGTCGTTAATTTGAATTTTATTGATTTTGCAGTTTGCCATTCATAAACCATCCACTTGCTTTGCTTTCATAGCCATATTCGAGCCATAAGCAGAGGGATTTTACTCCAGCTTTCCTCTGGGTGCCTATTTAAGTAACATCATAATAGAAATTACTGCGTCAATAGGAGTGGGGAAGAGTTCTTTGAAAATATTTTTATTTTTAAGTGCATCCAAGCTTTGCCTGGGTGTGAGAAATGTTTTATTTGGATTCAGGTTTCCCAGGCCAAGGTCATAAGCTCCCAGTCCCTCCCAACCTCCTCAATGTCTTCACCGGAGCACATGAGTGGTTCTTTCAGGGGGCCTCTCTGCCCCGTGCAATCCGCAGACAGCAAACCAGCATCCTCCAACCAGAACCACCCAGCTCCGGCTTGTGCCCGGCTCCAGGGGAGTGGGGCACAATAACCTGTGCTGGGAACCTGAGAAGGAGCACGCTCTAAGGCCACCACGGTGGGTCCATCACTCCGGGAAAACGTGAGATGTGAACTTTCATGGGACACACCCCTTCATGCCAAGAATCTGTCCCGAAATGATAGGCCCACTTTCCTCTGAGCACCAATGGCAACAAAAGCAACAGTGCCATGGACATTGTTTTTTCTTTCTTTGTCTCCAAAAAGATACTGAGACACTGTGTGCAGTTATTAAAGCTCTTAGCAGAGCAGCCAGTTCATAAGCAAACATCCCACAACCCATTTATATTTTTACTTGGCTACATTTTAAATTCTAATTGTCTTGTAGGGCAGTGTGGAGCCAACAGGAAAATCACAGCAAATGTATCAGTGAGGCCATTATAAACATGGTTGTAACCTGCGAGCCCAGAAAGTCGGGCAATGCTTAATTAGCCATAAAGCATACCCAAGAATTTATTTCCCGTACCTCCCTCTGCAGCCTCCTCTCTGGCTTCTCCCAGCTCTCGCCCTACATACTAGCACCAGTCTCTAGCTCACTGGGGCCTTTGTACTGCTGCCCTGTCTGTGCAGAACTTTCCCCACCCTGTGGACTGGTTAAGTACCACTTGTCCCTTTGTACCCAGCTGAGATGTTGCCTCCTCCAGGAAGGCTTCCCTGACACACACAAAGACAGCAATTATTGCTGTCCCCACTCTGTGCCTCCCAGCACCCTGTGTGTGCCCTACTCTGCCACCCCAGGATGGCCGAACAGTGACCCTGTGGTGGCAGTTGTCTCCTTCCTCCCTTCCCCTACCTCTTTTGTTTCCTGATCCCCAACTACTCAGCTTTCTTCTGTGGGTTTTAACAACTCATTCCCTGAGTAAGTGGGACCTCAGACAACAGGCATTAAGCAGGCTCACTCTCCTGACATGCCAGGCCTCCTATTTCAGACCCCAGATGGTCCCCACTGGCCTAATCCAGGATCCACAGCAAACTGCTAAGGCTCCCTTCCACCACCTGGGCTCTCAATGGGTCTAAATGGCAGGTGGGAGTGAAGGAGCACCTGGGGCCCTGGGCCCCTGCCACGTGCACCTGTTCGTAGAGGTGGCCTTGCTGGTTGCTTCTCTAATCACTAACGATCTGCACCCCAGCTTCGCAGGAATGCGGACTGAGCAGGCTCTGCCTACCACAGCTCTGCCAGAACCCAGGACACTTGTAGATGGCCACCAGCAAGCTCTCTCCCTGCACTTGCTGTCCTCAGACTCTGCATCCCTCTCCCACTCCATCCACCACCCCTGCATCTTATCATCTCTTCTGGTGAGAGGAGAAATGGCCCCCCTTCTGCTGTGGGTATCACCAGGCTATCTGAACCCAGGAGCTCCATCCTGAAGCCCGGCAGAAGAAATGCTCTGCTCCTCACCCTCTCCTCCTGTTGTTTTCTGTGTGTGCTCAGCCCGACCTCCCAGACCCCAATCTACGACCGTGTAGATAACCTTCAATTCAAACTACAGAAGTCAGTTTCTCTCTGCTTCTCACGTTCTACCAGAAAATGAACCCTAATTTGGAACACAGTAAACCGTAATCTTTCCCTTTTAACACTCAAGCTCCTTCATTTTCAAAGAAAGCCAACGGCTGGCAGATTGGATTTTGTTTTTTGCCAGTTATACATTTTGCCTCAAAAGCTGCCTAGAGTACAAAAAAGAAGTGAGGGCATTCACACTCTGAAGATGAATCATCTTCCAAGCTGGCCTGAGAACCCCCACGTCCATGACCCCGGTCTTGAGACAAACACTCTAGTCATTAATGAGAGTGCATACGACAGGCGGGAGTTATGAGTAGCGTTTGTTCGCCGCCGTTAAGAATGTCCTCTATTAATGACAACAGCTGTCGGTTTAATAACCCCAGAAAAGATCATTAAATTCTTTCACATTTCCCAGAAACAGATGGAGGAATTGCAGAAAGGTTCCAGCATATGGGGAAACATATTGGACTGCAGCAGCTCCCGAGAGTGGCTGAAATTCAGCACTCTAATGGACAGCTCCACACGGCACCGCCTGCGGGTGCCCAGTGCAAGCAGGTGTGCTCCGTGCCTCGTGGGGGCATGGGGACGTGGTGAGGAGTGGGATGGAGACAGGTGGGCCCCCAGGCGCTAGGCTGTGGTGGAAAGATGGCTGCCTGACTCGGCGTGTTCTTGTGAAAGCTAAAAGGACGGCTTGTGTCAGCCACATGTGGCCCCACTTCGCGGCCTCAGCAATCGCCAGAGGCACCACCCGTTGGCAGAGTACGGCACGCTGCTCTCCCATGCCCGCTCCCTCTCATTATGACCATGCACTGCAGTGCACACAGGTCAGCAACAGCCAGCCAATGCCCTTGCAGGCCAACTCCTGAGAGTTTGCATCAAAGAACTTGTTCTGCTGAGAGAACTGCCTGCATCAGAGCCTTCAGCTTGACCTTGATTCCCTTCCCTGTGTTCAGAGTCAAATGTAGCTGTGCACCTTTCTTGCCTCCAGAGGCAAGAGGGCATTTCAAGAACTCTGCATCAGCTGTTCCAGTGACTCAGATCTGACTCTGTCTACTTAGAGGGAGGGAGCAGTAACCATGAAAGGAATATAAAGTTACAAAAAAAATTATCTCCCTGAAAAAAAAGGCCACAGGATCTGATGGCTTTACTGGTGAATTTTTTCATACTTTCCAGGAAGCTTTAACTCCCGTACTGTATCCACTGCTCCCACATATAGACAAATGTAGGAATGAAGACTATACTTTCAGGGATCATTTCTATAGTCTGTTACAAATGTAGGAATGAAGCTTCTCATTCTGTGAAACAAGTGTAGTCTTGACAACACTTAACACAGGATAAAAAAAGGAAGAAAACTAAAGATCTAGCTCTGTTGGGAACCTGGATATAAATTCCTCTGCAAATAGCGGCAACACAAACTCATAATTACATTGATGAATAAAGGGGGCACGAATCCAGGTTTGCAAGCATGGTTTATTACTGCAACACAACTGATATAGAGCACATGCAATATTAATGGAAACACTAAATATTGAAAAGATTTACATTCTATTCAATTTGTATTTTTCTCAGATTTATTCATTGGTGTTACAGGTTGAATTGTGTTCTCCAAAAAAAAAAAAAAAAAAGATGTGGGGAAGACCTAACCCCCAGTACCTCAGAATGTGAAGTTGTTTGGAAATAGAGATCTTGCAAACTGGTTAAGATGAAGTCATAGTGGAATAAGGTGGGCTCCTAATCCAATAAGATCACTGTCCTTATAAGGGGACAGCCACGGGAAGGCAGAGACACAGGGAGAATCCATGAGATGATGGAGGCCGAGACTGGAGTTCCTCAGCCACAAGCCTAGGAACACCAAAGATTGCCGGCAAATTACCAGAAGCTGAAAAGAGGCAAAGGATTCCCTTCCAGGTATCACAGGGACATGGCCATGCTGACACCTTAAGTTTGGATTTCCAGCACCCAGAACTGTGGGACAATAAATTTCTATTGGTTTAAGTCACTCAGCTCATGGCACTTTGTTACAATCGCCCCGGGGAACTACATGGTACAATTGGTTTAAATTGGGAGTCAGCAAACTATAGCTTGCAGGCCAAGCCCATCCCACGGGCTGTTTTCCTATAGCCTATGAATTTATAAAAGGAGGAGGAGGAGAATTAGAAGAGACCTGTGGCATACAAAGCCTAAAATATTTAGTATTTGGGCCATTACAAAAAAAATTTGCCAAGCCCTCGTTTAATATAACTCTAATTAAAAATCCCAATAGATGAATTTAAGCATCTCTGGCAGACAAAACAGATAACAATTTCTAACTAAAAGACTTCGGGTTAAAAAAAGAGTAAGGAACCCCAGCTGTTGTGGCTCAATGGTTTGAGTGCTGACCTGCAAACCAAAGGGCACAGTCAGGGCACATGCCTGGGTTGTGGGCCAGGTCCCCAGCAGGGGACATGCAAGAAGCAACCACACATTGATGTTTTTCTTCCTCTCTCCTTCCCCTCCCCTCTGTCTAAAAATAACTAAATAAAATCTTCTTAAAAAGAATAAGGAAAAATTATACCTTAACATATTTATATATATAAAGTACATAAATTCACAACAACTGAAATAGGGAAAATATTGACATACAGATCAATGAAGTCAGATATGTCACTTTTAAGTGGACCTAGTTTGTAACAACAAGAGATTAATACATGCTATAGGTAATATCAGAAGCTTATAGGAAGACACATATTTTTTTAAATATTAGAGAAAACTGGAATATGGGGGAAATAAAGAATTAAATCATCAAATAAAAATATACATCAAAGTAAGTTTTAAAATAATTTTTAAATTAAATATGAAAAAGAAACTTTTAAAAAATGTGGAAGAGAATTCTGTGTAAATATATCTGATTACTGAATAAGGAATAATTCTCTAAGCCAAAGCAATGAAAGATACAGTAAAGGAAAAGAACTATAGATTTGATGACAATATTTTCAAACTTCCGTACCTCCAAAGAATTATAAACAAGATTAAGAAATAACAAGACAAGAAAAAAATATTTAACATGATGACAGAGAAAGGATTAATAACTTTCATATATAAAGATTGATAAGGAAAACATAAACATCCTAATGGAAAAATGGGCAACACACAGACCCCAGCAACTCACAGAGGACACGTGAGAAGTAGTCGATTTCACTCACAATCTTTAAAACACTCATCATAAAATGAGGTCCATGTTTGACCTATCACATGGGCAAAATTCAAAATGGCCCAAACACTTTGTCTTGGGTGGAGCCCAGTTAGGGACTCGTCTACACCGATAGCGGGAACACACCTAAACCATGTTTCCAGGCTGCGGGTTCACACTCCAGGACGTTTGGCTGCGGCATGTGTTTCTGAAATGAGAATGAGGCCGCATGTAATTGGCAAGAAAAGGTAAGGCTGCCTAGAACCCAAGGTCACATTGGTTCATGTGCAATTCTTCCCAGAAGCTTATGTTTTAAGCCACCCAATACCAGCAGCTGAACCCAAGGACACTCCCACAGCTGAGCACAGGAAGCCCTAGTGGGCGCAGTGCACACTGCCCCAGCAGGGCTCCCTCTCTGGGAGGGGGTGGCTGCTTGCTCTGCCCTCAGTGTGCTCTCGCGTGGTCCTGCCCCACCTGCATGCGTTCTGTCGTCCTTGCCTCCAAAGCTCAGCATCTCATCTCCACGTCTTCCCCGCGCCCTTTCTGGCAAGCAACTTTTAGAAGCAATGCCATTGTTACTCTACTCATTAAAATTTCATTAATTTTTAAGTAACATTTTTATTGGGATTGTCATTTTTGTTAGTGTTGTGGTTACAACATACCATAAATTTGGAGTGATTTGCCTTAAATATGCCTTTCCAATAAGTCATGTCACCTTTAGAGCATTATTTTGCAGAACACAATCTTTTCTGGCATTTTATATGACATACATATCACATTCTTGTAGAACAACTCTATATGATTACCAAAAGCTTCAAAAAATTAACCAGCAACTACAGCAATATATACAGGGGGGGAAATCAGCAATATATATACAAGTTTATGCACAGTGTGTTCATCAAGATGTTATTTATCAGTCTAAAGACTTAGATTTATAAATCTAAACATCCAAATGCATAATGCTTGATTGAATGGCTGGTATTTCATCTATACGATGGACTACATGAGCCATTAAAGATAATTTTTGAAGCATGCTTAACGAAATAAAATTGTTCATAATAGATCATTAAGTGGAAAAACTCCAGTCTATAAGATAATACTGCAGAGCAGCATCCAAATTTTATAACATAAATTATTAAAGTATGTTATTTTCATTGATATGAGGTAAATATATAAATATGTACAGAAAATATAAATAATAGTTACAAATAATAGTCGATGGGATTGTGGGTAAACATTCATTACCTTCTCACACTTTTCTACATTTTCTAACTTTTCTATAATGAACATACATTACTTTTATAAATAAAAGACAATTGAAGATTATTTTTCTAAGTAAAGAAAAATGTAATGGCTGTCTCGGTTTAAAGGAAAGCGGCAAGAAAAGAACAGAGGGAAGGAGAGAGAAAGGGAAAGAGGACTCAGGGAAGAATGAGGCCGCCCTAAGTCCACATCCATCTCCAAAGAGACCCAGAGACTGGTAGAAGGACCCTCTCCCAACCCGTGGAAATCCTCAGTTACCACCAACTCTACCTTCATTTGCTTGAACCAACAAGGCCTGACCCTCCTGTACAGCCCCCTTCCTCTTGCCGCAGAGCACAGGATGGGCTTTCTGGCCCCCAGGCCCTTGGGTCAAACCTTCAGTCCCTCAAAGCCTTTCTCAGCTCAGCTGCAGCCCAACAGCCAGGCTGCTCCTGTCCACCCCATCCCCTGGAGCCCAGGGGGTCAGCGCCAGGCCATATGTCAGAGTCACTACAGGAGGACACACAACACCTTCCTGCAGGAATGACTGCTGCTCTGCCATTCGGAGATGGACTGACGGTCCAGGCCCTAGGGAACAATTGTTGCAGCCCCCAAGAGTAGCACAAAGCTCCTGACGAGAGCCACCAGGCCTGAAGCTGTTTCACGACCTGAGAGATGGCTCAGTGGTCATTCTGCTGGACCATGTCCACCTGTACCCGTGCCTTGGCTCCCCACAGCCCCTCCCACCCATCCAAAGCTGGAAAAGAGGAGAGGAACTCTGAACTGACAAAGCCAATGGTGATTTTAATAAGGAATTAAGTTGAGTTTATTAAAACAAATAACGTATGGTTTGTTTCCAACAGCGCTGTAAATCTGATTCCCAGGAAGGACCCTCCTGAGCAAAACCACTAAATGAAGAATAAAAGATGTTTAGCCTCTTTAAATGCATTACTGAGCTGGCACAAAAGTAAGAAGTCTGCAAAGCTCTAAAACGAAGTGAAATAAGAAGTCTGGGGAAAAAAAGAAAAAGATGAATGCCAAAGCCTGCTCTCTCCCGGAGGGTTCTGCTGAATCCTAGGGACTTTGACGTCCTTCACTGAAGATGACGAGAGGTTTGGGGACAGGAGATGAAACTCAGCCATGTCCCAAAGCAGGAGATCCGAGGTGAAATCCCTGCATCAACAAGCTGAGACTCAAAAGGAGGACACACTTGAAAAGGAAATAAGAAACAGACATAATCGCCACACAAAGACAGAAGGAAAGCTCATTTATCTTGGCCTTGGCATTGGTTGAGGGGGAAAACTTCTTGTAAACACAGATCATCTCTTACAAAACTTTCAGACCCCAAATTACACACCTGTGAGGTCCAAAAAAGCTCCCGTCGTGCTTCCAGGCATCGCAGAAGCACACATAAATTCTCTCCAGAGCAACCTCCCCTCGGATGAGGCCTCAAGGATCCTCACGAGTACATGCTAATGGACAGCGGCCCACGCAGACAGGGTCCTCGCCTACTACAGCTCTTCAAACGGCACAGGTCGTGCCTCCTCCCTAATAAAGCCCTTCCACAAACCCGGACAGAAGGCCCCTTATTATCCCCTCTACATGCTCAGAGGGGATGAAGCATGTAATCCTCACAGAGAAACAGCCCTTCCCCGTCTCAGAGGCGAGGTCTCCTCACTGGACAGGGTGAGAAGAAACGTTTTCTGTCCCAACACACGTCTTCGCCGCTGGTCCCTTCCACCACTCTCAGACGCATGGCGCATTCCTTACCTGCTGGACTTCACCCCACCAGAGGCACAGGGAGGTCCCAGTGTTTGCACAGGTTCATTTAGGTCTTAGCAGAGTGTAAAATGAACTCCCTGGGAAATTGCAAACACGTGCAACCTGCAGGTCTACCCTTGATGTGCAGTGTCTGCCTCTCAGTGCAGAAGCGCCTTAATACTGACTCACAGGCAGTGGCTCTGAGACCTCTCCTCCTTGTTCATGTTGGCTTCCTGGAGACTCACAGCCAGGGGGGCTTCTGAGAGCAGGGGAGACGGCATCCTGCAGCAGAGGGGCACACCAGCCTCGGGCAGGACCAACTCTTCCCACACAAACAGTGCAGCTGAGGTCAAACAGGAAGAGCCAGGAATGGAAGCTCCAGACCCAGGCTGAGGCAGGACCAGCTGCGGCTTTCCAGCTCGGCCATCCACCCAGCACCAGGAGCCCCTCTCACTGGGTTGAGGCATCACAGGGCCTCAGAGACAGACCCTGGGTTGGGCCCACACCTATTCCCAGCAGTCCTGTGTCTATCCCAGGCTGGGACACAGCTCATACCAGTCCCCCAAGAAGGGGAGCCATTCTTGGCTGCAGGTCTGTCCCTCTGCTGGACTGTAAGCTCCATGAAGGCAGGACACATGTCTGCATCACTCGTCTCTGTGTCCCAGTGCCTGGAGTCTGACACAAATGGGAGCTCGTTGAATACCTGTTAGATGGTTGGATAAAATGCTGCCAGCAGGACTGGCCATAGCTCCGGGTCTACTTCACCACGGTATCCTGCAGCCCGCCACGTGGAAGGGGGCCAGACCTGCTTGGTCTCTGCCACATCCTCTGGGATCAGGAGCCATGAGGGCAGCCACCATGCTTGGAGAAAGGGACTGGGCTTCCGGGCAGCCAGGAAGGATGGAGGCCCCTGGCAATCGCAGAGTGGTTCCTTATACCCGTAGGAAGGACTTCCCCAAGGAGGAGCATTTGGGGTGAGCCTTAAGGGATGAATAGAAGCTCTCAGAAAATGGGGGAGCATGCTGCTGGGAGGGGAAGCAGGAAGCGGGAGGAGGTGGGCAGGCAGGGCCTGAGGAGCCAACTCTGTGCTGCGGAGAGGGGAACTGGCGCAAGCCGGGAGCAGAGCACGGCCCCAGTCAGGTCCGAGTTTCCCCAGGGTTGTCCAGGGGAACGTGGTGGACAGGTGTCCGTGGGGCAACGAGCTGCTGCTGCTCTGGCTGTGGGGGGATGAGGCCTGAGCTCCGCGGCCGGGCTGCTGAGACGAAGCCAGAGCACAGGCTCTTCCCCAGAGTGGAAGGACAGGGCCCAGACACCCAGGGCAGAGGGCTGCCCGCTAATGCAAGGTCCGGGTGGGAGCCCATCCTGGGCTCCATGGCTCCAGGTCCCCCCACATGGCCCTGCACCCCACCGGGCCCCCACTCCAACCCTTACAGGTTTCTTGCTGCCATTCTCCGCCCACATAGACCCTCCCCCACACTCTCCTCTGCACCCCTATCTGTTCTCTGCTGCTCAGGTTCTCCTTCCTCCTGCTGAGAGTGGTGAAACAAGCTCTGGATCAGCCTCAACCTCCAGAGTCTCCCAGTCCTGAGTGCTCGTCCCTGCTCTGCCCTCAGGGTGAGGTGAGACACAGGCAGGTACCTCCCCCTCTCTGAACCTCGGCTTTCTCATCCACAAAGAGGCAATAAAAATGCCTACCTCACAAGGCTGTGAGAGGGAGTTGCAATAATATACAAAATGCTCCCAGCACGATGTTTGGCACAGAGCGAGTGCTCAATAATCAGTACTTACGACTGACCATCCACAAATTTCTCATTTCCCAAGACCCAACTGTAACCCACCTCCTCCAGGAAGCATTCCCTGACCACCCAGCCTGGCACGTTGACTTCTCCCTTTCTTGGCTCTGCCAGTCCTTGCAGCCTGCCCCATCAGTCTAACACCCAGCTCCTTGGTCTCCTGTTGGGCACTGATTCTGCTCTGCAAACCATCTTGTCTCCCCTAACACACAGAGAATTCTCTGAGGGCAGAGCCCACCTCCCTCCTTCCCTGGCCTCCCCCACAGTGCAGGGAGAAGCACACCATAGATGTTCTGGAAGACAGGTAAGATGGGACAGCTGCAAGTTTGGTTTTATGACAAAGGCAGTAGGGAGCTAGTGGAGGCTGTGGAGGCGGGGAGATGATAAAAATGGTCGTTCAGCTGAGGCGCTGAGCCGCAGACCCACACCGTCCCAGTCTGTTTCCCTGCTGCTGTGCCGCGGAGGCCACTGGCAGAGTGATGAATGTTCCAGGGGCTGTGCATTATTAATCACCTTAAAAGCAAACATTCATCTTGGAGCAGAATTTTTACTTTTCTCCTCTAATAACAGATTAAAGCACCTGGATATTAATGGGCCAGATAATTTACGTTTTGCTTAAGCAGAAAAAACAAACCATCAGGCCCCCGTGGCAGCACAGATTGGGAGACAGGCCAAACGTGGTACCTGAAACACGCACGCACACAGGCTCACCTACCAACATGTAACAGTTTGCCAACGATCGCACCAAACACAGTATGACTTCTGTACACAAACAATTACCGTCCCTTCTAAAGTACTTCCTTCTCTTCTTGCCTTCCCAGTCGCTGGGGGCGATTCAACCATTCCTACCAGGACAGCAATCCCCTGTGCTTCTTCCACTCACAAACCGTGACTTCAGCCCTGATTACATCAACCCTGAGCGGAAACAGTTCATCAAGGTGCCAACTCCACCGAGACACAGTGAGGTGGGCCACGGCCATTCTCCTCTCAAACGGCGGTCTTGGAAAGAAAGACATTTTCCTGAGAGGAAGCCAGAGAAAACTCTGAATCTTGATTCTCTTTTTTGAACACCCACCAAATATCAGCCATAGTGAACAGGGTTAGATCCCTGCCCGAGGCTGAAACACTGCAACAGGCCAAGTCACGGAGAGGGGACCAGAGACCTGATTCTTATTCCTGCACCGGCATGGACTTAACTGTGTGGCCTTGACCAGTCCCCTACCACTCTCTGTGCTCCAGGTTCCCCATCTGAACAATGAATGTTTGGTTTCGACAACTCTAAAGTCTGCCATTTTGTGGTTTAACAACTCCTGGGCTCCTCCAGGAGCGTCAAGCATTGAAGCTGAGCAGTTAAAAAGAACATGTATGCTCAGTCTCCAGGAGAGCTGCCCACTGAGCATGCTTGGTGCCGAGGCAATTAAGACCCTCATCTAAGGCACCAGTGAATCCTGTCTCCCTGAGCATGCTCGGTTCTAAAGAAGAGTGGTGCTAGGGATACTTGATCATGGGCAGCACTCTGGCTGCTGCTGAAAACTTGCCCTCTCTGCTTGAGCTCCCCAGAGACAGAAGAGACACATGATAGGCCCACAGAATTGCTTGAATTAAACAAACCTACCAGCTTCACTAAAGACTCAGTCTGTTCACCTGCTGGTTTAGGTAAACTCTGAACTCTTCGGTAAGTGTTACATCAAAATTTAGTTTCCTAAAAAGTAATTTCCATCAGCTAACCCCCCCCCCCAGAAATAGAGGATGTTCTCCTAATCCGCCCTCACACTCATCGTACCTGTAGGGATACAGAAGGTTTGAACAGCACTGCCCACCAGCTTGACCTGATCGGCATTTGGAGATCACTCCGTCCAACCGTAGAATGCACGAGGACTGTCCATCGAGACAGGCCCTCTCCTTGGCCACAAAGCATGTCTCAAAAAACTTTCAAAGGTAAAAGCCAATACAATCTTATTCTCTGATATAATGAATTAAATTAAAAAGTAATAACAGTGAGCCATCTTAAAAGATCAACAAATATCAGGAAGTTAAACAGAACCCTTTTAAATAACCCACACAGATCATATAGAAATAAAAAGGGAAACTCTAAAATATTTTCAGCTGAAAACAATGAAAGCAAAACTCATCAAAATGTGTAGGCTACAGGTAAAAGCAGAGGTTAGAAGAAAAATTGACCTTTAAATGCCTATATTTTCTTAAAAAGCACATTGATTAGCTAAGTTTCTACCTATAGATGCAGAAAGAAAGAGCAAATGAAACCCAGTGTGAGCAGGAGACGGGAGGCAAGAGGAAGAGAGAAAATCAAGGATGCGAAAACTGGCCAAACAGCAGTGAAAATCGGCAGAGACAGAGCTGTTTCCGAGGGAAGATGAGCGAGACGGAAGCCTCCCCGAGAGAGCCAGCCCGAAACAAGGAGAGAAGACGGGTGTTCCTAATACTGGGAAGTGACGAGGAAACGTTGCCTTAGATTCGACATCTACAAAAATAGCAATAAGGAATATTACGAACAACTCGATGCCAATAAGTTGACAACTTAGTTGAAATAAACAAATCCTTGAAAAAGGTAACTCACCAAAACTAATGTACTATGAAAGCAGAGATCTAAATAACCCTATATAGATTGAATAATGTTTCATTCATAATCAAAAGCTTTCCCACAAAGAAACTCCAAGCCTAAATGGATTTCCCAATGAATTTCATCAACTTTTTAAGGGAGAAAGAAAATCAATATTAAGCAAACTCTTTCACAAAAATCAAGGAGAAGGGAATACTTTTCAACCAACATAATAAAGTCAGAATAACCTTGACACCAAAAACTAGAGCAAGGGTATTATAAGAAAGGATAAGTACAGACATATATTCCTCATAATTAGAGAGATAAAAGACCTTTATCAAACTATTAGCAAATTAAACACAATGGTACATAAAAGACTAAAACATCATGAGGAAGTGTTTTTTATCACATAAATGCAAGTAAATTTAACATTTAGGAAATGTTAAGAAAAAAATCGATGAAATTCACAAAATTCACAGAATAAATAAGTAAAATGAAACTCAACAACATTGATTACATAAAGAGGAAAATTCATATGAGATATGATTCAGATAAAGCATTAGACAAAATTCAATACCCACTATGGTTTTTTTAAAGAAACTATGAAAGAATTTTCTTAATCTGAGAAAGGCAGGTATTAAATATCCAAAGCTAGCAACACCCTACCTAACAGCAAAAAATTGAATATTTTTCTTATAAAGTCAATAGCAAAACTATTAGATAGTTCTCTTTAACATTCTCCTAGAAACTTTAGATAGTGTAATAGGAAAAGGAAAACAAGTAAAAATCATAAATGTTGAAAATTTAAAAGTAAAACTATTATTATTCACAAAGAATATGCATATATACATAGACTGACCTATGGAATTTACCAAAAATACTAGACTCATTGAGTTTATCAATTTTGCAGCATACAATGTCACTATATAACAATCAACTATTGTTCTATATACTAGCAAGAAAAAAACTGGAAATGAAGACTTTTAAAAATACCATTTGCCATAGGATTAATAAAAGCAAATACATAGGGTGAATCTAATAAACAAGGAGCAAAACCTCTGTGCTGAAAACTAAAAACCACCGCAAACAGAAACTAAAGAAGGTCCGAATAAATGGAGAGAGATGCCGTGCTCACGGACTGGACAGCTCGATAGTCACGTGCCAGCTCTCCGCCAGTTGACCTACAGATCACAATCCCAATCCAGGAGGAGCTTTCAAAGGAGCTGGCAAGTTGGTTCTAAAATCCCTTGGAATTTCCTGGACAACAAGAATGGCTTTTGTTCCTATGAGGCAAAGCTTGGCGGGCCCCTAGAATAGAGCTGGTCACCAGAAAGGCAAAGCCTTGATTAGAAGCTTGGAACTTCCAGCCCTGCCTCCCCAGTCTCTGGAGAGGGACTGGACATTGAGTTAATGATCAATCATGCCTACTTAGCAAAGCTTCTGTAGAAGTCCCTAAAACAAGTGTCCGGGAGCTTCCTGGGCTGCTGAACAGGTGGTGATGCTGGGAGGGTGGTGGGCCCAGAAAGCACATGGAAACTCCAAGTCCCTTCCCACACACCCTGCCCTATGTGTCTCTTCTATGTCGTGGTTCCTGAGTTATATCCTTTTATAATAAACCAATAATGTAAGGGAACTTTTTCTCTGAGTTCTGTGAGCCCACACTAGCAAATTAATCAAACTCAGGGAGGGATTCATGGAAACTTCCAATTTATAGCAGTTGTCAGAAGCACAGATGCAACCTTGACTTTTGACTTGTATCTGAAGCAGGGGAGGGCAGACTTGGAGGGCTGAGCCCTTCGCCTGTGGGATCTGATGCGATCTCCAGGTAGATAGAGTCTGAACGGGGCTAAATTGTAAGGACCCCCAGATGTTGCAGAGAATTGTTTGGCGGAAGAAAACCCCCACACATTTGGTGACCTTCGTGTTCTGTGTGAGTAAAACAAGGAGGAAGAAGAGTAAGTTGTTCCCACTCACAAAGATTTCTGAGGACACAGAAACAATAATCATAAAAGAAAAAATCAACAAATCGAATTAATCAAAATTAAATTTCCTGCCTATCCAAATACACTACTAACCAGACTGATAAGGCTACAGCCGGATGAAGCATTCTTAGTGCACACACGCACATCTGAGAAGGGCTCACAGGACACGTGAGGAATCCATGTGTATCAGCACCAACCACAGGAAGACAAGCAACGCGAATTCAAACACGGGCAAATGTCTTGAAAAGATGTTTCTCAAAAGAAATAGATGAATGGCCGCTCAGACTTGAAAAATGCTCAATATGGATATTTATCAGGAAATGCAAATTAAAACCGTAAGGAGACACATTTCACACTCACTAGAATAATTTTCTAAATGACAGCCAATGGAATATTCCAAAACTGGATGTGATGATGGCTGCACAATTGTATACATTTCAAAAAATTGTTGAACTATACCAATCACAATGGCTGAATTCTAATGACATGTAAATTATTCCTCATTAAGCACATACATTGCTAATGAAAATGTCAGCCATGTATTACAATTTAAAGACACAATCATGTGGTGAAATTGTTTAAAAAGCTAGAAAACAATAAACATAAAATTCATGAGTAAATCACCTCCGAGAGGGGAGGGAGGGACAGGGAAGTGACGAGGGCCAACAGGGAACCTCACAGCTGTGGTACTCATCTCCCCTGGGTCAGGGGCAGCTACGAGAACCCACACTTAGCATGTGCTGAGTGTCCAGCAGTTTTGACCAAAACCAGCCTGATCCCTGTGCCCCACTCTCCCTCGTCAACCAATCTCACCAGGAGCAGCTTTTTTTGTTGCTTCCGGATGAAGAAAAGTCCTCAAAGGGAAATGTTTTGCTGATGTGAAAGAGGTGAAAAAAACAAGCAAAAAAAAATAGCAGAAACACTAAAAGGCATCAAAATCGACATGTTCAAAAAGTATTTTGAGCAGTGGGGAAAAAAGTCTCAATAGGTAAAAGTACTTTGAAGGTGCCTGAAGTTTAAACATGTAAGAATAAATACACAATTTTTATAAATAAATTCCAGGTTTGGGGGGTCCTCCTCGTACAGTTTATGCATGTTATTTTGTTTCTGCCCTACAGTTAATAAAAATAACTGCAAATAAATCAAGGACATCATCAAAGAGACTGGGGTGGACCCAATAAGAACGTGGGGCCCAGTAACAAACACCCCCGGGCAGTTGGTGCAGTAAGAGGAATCCCATGGAAAAAGCTGGGCAACAGCACCAAAGGCAGAGTTGGAATACAGCCCCCAGAGATAAAGGCCAACAGGCTGCCGCAGGAAGGACTGAGGGCAACGGGAAAACAGACAGCGAGGAGGGGAATGATGGGCTGGCTGCAAGCCTAGGCCTCTCTCCCACAGGTGGACCACAGCATCTCACTTCCCCCAACCTCATTCAGCTCAATGCTTAGATACCACATCTTTTTTTAAAAGATTTTATTTATTTATTTTTTAGAGAGAGGGGAAGGGAGAGAGAAAGGTAGAGAAATATCAATGTGTGGTTGCCTCTCAAGTGGCCCCCACTAGGGACCTGGTCTGCAACCCAGGCATGTGCCCTAACTAGGAATCAAACCAGTGACCCTTTAGTTCACAGCCTGCACTCAATCCACTGAGCTACACCAGCCAGGCAGATACCACATCTTAATACTTCGATGAAAATAGGCACATATCTTCCTCTGAGTTCATTGCCAGCCCATTTGGAGAAGGTAACTGTGGGAGTTCAGGAACGAAGAGGAGCGCTGGATGGCATTGCCCTGCGATTATTGGCAGTCACTTCCCGGGGCCGGGCAAAGCACAGTGTCTGCAGAGCTGGGGAAAGAGGTTCCCGGCAGGCTGAGCTTCACAATGTTCATGCACGAACACAGTAGGCATTCATTTCTGCCTCCTGCTCCCAGTGTGAGGGAGGTGATCCCGGCTGGCAACTGCTCCACGCACTGACCAGACCCCAGAGCCTGTGATCTTACGGCTTCTCTACCCCCTCGGGCCTGCTGCCACCTGCTTCCAGCCCGGGGAAGAGGGAGAAGGAGGCAGGAAAAAGACACACCCATTTTTTTTGTAAGTTTTTGGCCCAGAGACCTTGGAACAGACAACGATTTCTTAGGACACAAAAAGAATAAATCACCAAAGAAAAAATTGACAAACCAATTAATTGTACTGCATCAAAATGAAAAAATGTGTCCTTTTCAAAAGGCACCATTAACAAAAACGAAAAGACAAGCCACAGGAGATCATTTTTGTAATCCATACACCTGATAAAGGACTGGCATCCAGAACATAAAAAGAACTCTTAAAACTCAATAAGATGACAAAAATACTTTCTAAACGGGCAAGGTTTTTAAAACATTCAGAAAAGAAACTATACGAGTGACCAAGAAGTACATCAAAGATGCTTGATATCAGTAGTTGTTAAGGAAATACAGATTAAAACTACAATGAGATGCCAGGACACACTCACCCAAATGTTGAAAATTAAATAGACTGACAGTCTCAAGTGTTGTGAGGGTGTTGAATAAGAGATGCTCATATACTGCTGTGGAATGGTACAGCCACTGTGGAAACATTTGGGCAGTTTCCTGTAAACGCACACTCACACGACTCAGAAATTCCGCTGCTAGGCATGTAATCAAAAGAACAGAAAATGCACGTTCACATGGAGACTGGACACAAATGTGCATTTCAGCCTTTTCTCTAACAGCCCAAACTACAGACAAACCAATGTTCGCCCATGGTGAAAGGGTAAAGAAGTGTGGCATATTCATGAAATGGAACCCTACTTGGCATAAAAGGAACAAACTACTGATTCACGCAGCAACACGGATGGGTTTCAGAGCATTGTGTTAAGCAAAGCAGCCAGCCCAGATGACTTCAAGTTGTAGGATTCCATGTACATGATCTAAGAATATGCAAAACCGGTCAATGGCAACATAAAGCAGATCAGTGGTTGCCTGGGGGTGGGAGGGGTTTGTTGCGAAGGGTCATGAGAAAACCCTTTGGGACGATGGAAATGCCCTACAGTTTGACTGTGGCAGCGGTGTACATCAATCTGCTTGTAGGGACATACATCAAACTACACTTTTAAAGCATGTATTTCATTGTGTTTAAATTATACCTTGATAACACTGATTTTTTTTTAAAGAAAAGAAAGGAAGTCTTAGTCCAGAAAGTGCACATATAACTTCTGTTCACACTCCAGTGGTTAAAAAAAATCATTATAAGGGCAATCCAACCTCAAAGGAAGCTGGGAAATGTAGTCCAGCTGTGTGTCCTGGAAGAAGAAAATTAGTTTTGATGAAGGGCAGTACGCTCCACTGTCTGACCCAGAGAGTTGCAAGGGAGGTAAGACGGGGCTGAGCAAAGTTTACAACAGGAGGTAAGGCCTGGGGCAGAGGGCTGAGCCTGGGCGCTTGGGGCCGAGAAGGGAGGGAGGCTTCCTGCAGGAGGGGACACGTTGGAAAGTCCAGTCCCAGGAGAACAAAGCAGGAGGGACTACTGTAAACACAAGCAGGGGAACAGGAGAGTAGACATTACAGAATTGCTGAGTTCTGCCTAGCTGAGCATAGGGTGTTTGGGGAGGGAGCCTGGGTGGTAGAGATTCCCGGGGGGCTATGACCAGGCTAAGGAGTGGGGGCTACATCCTGCAAACCTGGAGAAAACTGGAAGGGTCCGAGGGCAGCTCTGGTTCTGACAGCCCCTGACGGTGTTCCCACCCTTCATCCCCAGGAGCTGCAGCCCTGGGAGCACTCCGCAGCTGGCACCCTCCCTTGCCCCCCCCACCCCCCACCCCCCCACCGTCCCAGCACGAGGAGGAGCAGGGGCAGTCACTTCCCAGGGCACAGACACGAAAGCCAGGCTGGAGGCAGTCCCTCCACCCCAGGAGGCAGGCGAAGTTGCGCTGTGACCTGGACTGCCCGCCTGCGTCACTCACAGGCAGGGTGTGGACCGGGGCCAGAGCCCACTCACAGAGCCCACATCCATCTGAGTCCCAGCACAGAGGAGGTGCCTGTTTCTCAGCTCTGGGCTTGGGTCCCAGCCGAGCAATCTGTCACCTGTCAGGTAGGGGGAATCCAGCCACCACTCCTGGGCTGTCGAAGATTTAGACTCACCGTGGTTGCCTATGTTTGCCACCAGTTTGCTTCCTCCTGCTCCTGCCTGTCCCACTGAGGGAACGAAGGCTCAGAAGGGCCCGGACCCTTGCCCAGGGGGACACAGCTCACAAGTGGCGGGACTGAGGTGGAGCCCAGGTGTCCAGCCTGCTCCCCTCTGCAGATGAGGCCATTTTCTCCATTAGGTGTGATAGAGAGAGAGGGCCTAGCACCTAGGAAAACATTTCAGGCGTAAAAAGGAATTACTGGCTCCAAATATGAAAACTACAAAATCAAATTAAATAAAATTTTGAAAGTTTCCAAAACAGAACGTGGAGGTTGGCTTCATGAATGGCTAAATTCAGAATGTGTAGAACATTTCCTTACATTTGAAAGCAATGTAGAGGTGAGGTTTTGTCACCTGGCAAGAATGCCTGCGTGTTCCCAAGGGTGTCTGAGAAAGCCTGGCCAACACTGAATGAAATTAGTTACCTGTGACCAAGTGATATCAAAAATGAAGTTATAAATATCCTTCCAATTTGTTTGCAGTAAAAATTTCTGTATTTCATATAAGTGTTATGTGTGAGGGGAGAAGCTTCTAGAAGTAAGGCGGTGAAAGCCCCAGTGAGGGGCCCCTGAAAGGCTCTGACCACACAATCTTCCCCAGTTAGTTGAAACAAGATTACAAGTGGGGGCTGCTTTCCTCTCCCCTCTAGGCAGTGGGGCATGCTGGGAAGGGGCCTGTCTCAGAGGACAGTGACCACGGACGATTCTCCCCTCCGGACCTACTGACCAGCAAAGCTGCTTCTCTGCAGACTGGATGGGTAGCAGCAGCCGGATGAGCCGCAGCCACGGTAACAGCATCTTTCCCGCCTCGCTGAGTGCACCCCCCCCACACACACACACACCCCCCGCACCTCCCACACCCCGCTGACTCAACTGATCCTATTAGTGATAAGGTGAGGGGGAGAAGCTTAATTTCCTGTTCCTCGTGGGTTCTGCTGATGGAAACAAGATAAGGGCTCCACGCTGGCTTCTTAGTTGCATTGGAGCCCTGGGGAATGCTTTCCTCTGTGAAGGGGAGCTCGTCATCTGCTCTCCGGGGCAGTAGATCACAAATCCTGCAGTCTCTCCTCTGAGGATTCAGGGGAGACCCTAAAGCACCTCAGGAGTGGCCCCCGCACTTCCCCCACCCCACCACCGCATGCCCCAGGCCGCCCCAGAAAAGCTCAGGGAAGTAGGTATGGGGGGAGACCAGAGTTCAGGACCCAAAGGCAAGCCCTGGGCTCCAGTCCTGAATACGCTAGCCAGTTCACGTGGAGCTGGGTCACCATTCCCGCCCCAGTTTCTTCATCTGGAAGACGCAAGGAGGGGAGGAGATTCTCATTTCAAAGTTTCCCCTCAGCTCTAAAAGCTCAAGACTTCAGCTTCTCCTGGTGGCCATGTGGCTCCTGACCTGAGCCCCTTTCATCTTAGTGACCCCAAAGGTCTACCCTGAGGACCACTTTGAACCCAAGCAGAACATCCACAGTGGGAGCTTCCGGGCTCCCTGGCTCCCTCCCCTCCCCTCTCTCCTCCCTCCCTCCACCGCTGGGGCCACCTGGCCTGTGCTGGTCCCCATCACTCAGACTAAGTGCACACGTGGGACCCCAGCACACCTGGGGCCCTCAAAGTATTTTTTTAATATTAGAACATTAAGTAGTCTAATCACATTCACCTATCCTTGTAATTTCTGCTATTCTCATCACATATTTTCCACTTTCATACATTATAAACCTCACAATGCAGTGCTATAATTTTTCCTTGAGGCAGTCATTTGCCTCTAACAACAAAACAGGAAAAATACTGTTTCTTATATTTAGCCACATTTCAGCCTTTTTTTAGCATCTCAGTTTTTCCATCCAGTGCCATGTCCCTTTATCTTGAAGAACTTCCTTTAGCTTTTGTGAAGGGCAGGTCTCCTCAGCTTTTGTTTAGCTAACAATGTCTTTCTCTTGCCTTCATTTTTCCTGTGAAAAGAATATTGTTCAAAATAAAGAGAAAAGGAAAGAGAGAATGTTGTTCACTGGATATAGAGTGTTGAGTTGACTGCTTTTTCCTTCCGGTGCATTAAAACGCCGTCCCATCATCTTGGGACCGCCACTGCTTCGTGTGGGGAGCCCATTCTCGCTGGGCTCCTGTCCCCCAGCCTGCATGCTTTTCTGTCTGCTCCCGAGGCTCTCCCTTCCACTGGCTTTCAGTGGTTTTACAGTGATGGACACAGTTCAGTTTTCTTGGTGTTTATCCAGCTGTGGGGTGTGCTTAATGTCTTGAATCCATAAGTTTATGTTTTTATAAAATTTGGGGGAATCCCGGACATTGTTTTCCACCTGTATTTTCCTGCCCAGTCCTCCTGCTCGTCCCCGGCGACTCCAAGCGCGCACACGACAGGCCACTCGACATTGTCTCACAGGACACTGAGACTATGTCCAACTTTATTTCAATTAACCTTTTTCTCTGTGCTTAAGATGGGGTCTTTTTTGATCTATATTCAATTTCACTTACCCTTTATTCTTTCACCTCCAACTGGCTGTTGGGCCCATTATAAATTTTTCATTTCTGATATTTTACTTGTCAATTCTAGAATTTCTGTTTGGTTCTTATTTTTATCTTCTTTCTCCCATTTGCTCGTCACTATGAACAAGTCTTTGTATATTTTAATAGCTTCTTTTTTAAAGACTTGCCAGCTAATTCCAACATCTGGGTCACTTCAAAATCTATTTCTATTGTTTTTTCTTTTGATTATTGATCACATTGTCCTGGGGGTTTTTTGTGTCTAGCAAATTTTAAATGTTTTTCTACTAGTCATCGTGTACAATGCATTGCAGAGACTCTGAATTCTGCATTTTCATCCATGGTGAGTATTGATTACTAGCTGATCACCTTGAACTCTTGTAGTCTTCGTTTTATACATCATTAAAGCAGTTCTGTTTCGGTTATGGCCTTAGGCCTAGAGCAAACCCCTGGTTTTGGGACACAATCTCCCCTCTGGTATGTGGCCCTTCTGGGATTCCAGTGGGAAACCCAAGGGTCCGTCAAGCCTCTCCAACCTGATAGGATTCAAACCTTAAACTCCGTCTCCCCTAAAATTTGTGTTCAGTTCTTTGGCCTGGTAGCTATTGCTTTTTGAGAGGCCCTTGATATCTCCACTTCACATGTGCATTTTGGAGATCAGCCAAGGATTTCAGGGGGCTATGTGCAGATTCAGAGACCCCTCTATGACACCTTTCCCATTCAGCCTTCATGCCTTCAACCTCCCCGCACTGCGAACGCTCTGAAATCTAAAGCGGTATGACTGTGGCCCCCTGCCAAAGCCCCAGGCAGCCCAGACTGGGGATGCCACTAGGGAGAGCCCTGGGAATGTATATCTTACCTAGTGCAGTTCCTTTCTTTCAAGGGTGCAGTGCCCTCCACTGTCTATCCATTCGGCGCCTCTCTGCAGAGTCTTCAAAGAGCTGCCTTCCACACTTGCCCAGGATTTATCACTATTGCCTGCAGGAAAGGTACTCTGGTAGAAACCATCCCACAGTGACCAAAACTGGAAACAATCTCACAGAATTTTTTATTTTATAATTGATATCTCTTATATTTATTTTAAAAGAGAATAAAGGTAGCTATGGGAAACATCAAACTTTTACTGGACTCGTTTGTATGTATTTTAGGGTTTGTACTCTGTATTTCATAAGGGAAGTTATTGTGAATTTGTCAGTCTTCGGTCCCCCAAAGAACAAATTCTGTCTCTGCCCCTCCTCCCTCCTCAACTCAAGGCCGCCAGACTCTGATGGACATTCTGATTTGAGTCCAGTGAGATGGAAAGTGGTCCATTCTCACCCAGCCGTGGATTCTCATGCTGCTGGCCCAGACCTGATCTACTGCTCAGTTAACGGCTTCTGTCTCACCCTAATCCCGGCCTTCGCCGTGAGTTACATGGTTCCAGCAGCAGGGTCCCCATCCTCTCCCCTCGGGTCCAAACGTCACAAACCACGCCTGCCAGTCTCTGCCTCAGGAACGTGACTCGTCCTGCTCCGTCCCGCATGGGGCAGGTGCTCAGCCCATGTCGGTTTGATCAGGCCAGTGGTCCTCAATCCTTAAGCATCGTATCAGTTAATTATTGGCATATAACAAACTGCTCCAAAACTTAGTAGTTTAATGGCACAACAATGTATTATTTCTCATGTTCCTGTGGGTTGGCTGGAATGTTTGTCTACTGGGCTTATTTATGAGCCCGCATTAGCTGACAGGTAGGCCAGGCTGGAATACCTGAGATGCCTTTGCTCACATGTCACGTGCTCTGGCCGTCAGCCAGGCCTCCTCAGCTCTCCCCCACACTCCTGTAGGCTCGGCCCGCTTCCTGGCCTGGGGTCTCTGGGTGGCCTTCTAAGAAGGAGAAACCAGAAACTGCAAAGCATTTTATGGTCTTAAAAGTCATATGATATCTGCCATAATCTGTTGATCAAAGCAAGTTGAAAGGCCAGTCCAGATTTAAGAGGCAAAGAAATAAACTTCACTCGTGAACTGGAGGAGTGGCAACGTCACATTGCAAAGGGACACGAACACTTAGATGCCAAAGTGCCTTAGCACCTTCACCATCCTTAAAATGAAAGCACAGAAAATAGAACCAACCTATACTAAATTTTTTAAAACTCGAAATAATTCACTACCCATAAAATAAAGGAGGTAGAGAAAGAAAATAAAGGATAATAACACAATCCATATTTCCATAAGTAAATGCTTGGGCATAATTGCACTAGAAAACATAATGAACTAATCAGCCTCTTATATTTATATGCAGATCTGTGCATGCAGAGTCATACAGGAGTGTTATATTGGTGACACAGATATTATGAGTATCATTACCACCACTAATGACTTCCAAAGTGGTGAACAACTGTTGGTAGCATTCAGAGCAACACACACTACAAAATTGCCTAGATTTACATCATAGTTACTTTCCTGGACTACTTGGTGTAGGTTAAAAGCTGAGCCAAAAAGTATTTATGTTATAGGTTCCCATGCATGTGAATAAGTTTGGCACCTACAAGAATGTCTGGCTGGACATGCAAAGTCCAGCAGGACAGGGGATAATTTGTTGAGAACCTTGTAGGACAACTAAGCACATCCTCCAACTTTGGTCCGACCAAAACCACACAGCAGAGTTTGACTTGCCCCCAGGGGTCCATATGGCTGGCTGAAAACTGTCTGATTAGGGACTGTTATAGCAGGGCTATGGACCAGACAGGCATGAATGGACAGGCCCCTGGCCATCTTCAAAGACATATAAAAAAGCACCCTGGAAAACCACCTGTGAGGTTCTGAAGACAAAAGAAAGAAAAGGAGGAGGTGCCCAGGAAGGGGTGATAAAAAAAAAGCAGGTAAGTCTCCCAGCAGGTCACGAAATGAGTGCTCTGATTTCCCACCCACATCTGAAGCACAAGGGACTCATTGATGTGGCCCTTAGGAAGAGGACAGGCCAGGCAGCCCACCTGAGGGTATGGGTGCCCTTGTGGCCCATGACCACAGCCTGAGGGCGTGAGGGTGGCAGACTGGCCATTGTCTACCCCCTCAACATCTGGAGCTGACCCTGAGAACTCGCTTCCCTTAGACTTTACAGAGGAACAAATCTGGTGCCTTGGGGGTGGGGTCCTGGGGCAGGCAGATACCTCAAGACTTAGTGTTCCCCACCGAAGCTTTTCCTGAGGAAGGAGGGAAGGTCATGGTTTGACTGGATAGCTGTGGAGTTCATGGCCAGGCCCCCAGACGCAAAGGGAGCCGCCAGGAGCCTGTCTGCATCTGCACAAAGCACACCCACTTCCAGTGTGATCTATGGGTTATGGAGTCATTTCTGTTAATTAAACTCCTTAATATAATTTTGAGGTAAGAGTGCTTGGCCTGTGTTTCAGACAGTCCCTAGAGGACTGGCAAAGTGAGAGAATGTGCCATCTGGCGAAGCACATGAAACTTAATCACCTGAGGGAATTCGCAGAAAACTGCGCTGATGGAGGACTGCACAGACGGACAAACTGACACGCCGAATCCCCACTCGCTTTACCAGGGACGGAGGTGGAGAGAAGGTTCTTCTCCCCCAATGGCAGCCAATCCCTCATCCTGCCTCCGGCAGCATCTGAATCCCAAAGAGGCCACAGCGGGGCCTCCTGCGGCCCCAAAGCGCAAACGATGGGAGTTCCCACTCCTGGATCACGACAGGCCCTCCCCACTCACCTGGGGTCGGAGTTGGGCTCCTCCAATGCCCCCCTCCAATCAAACCCTCTTTTCCCCTCAGGTTGTGTTTATGCAGGGCCACAGAAGTGCCGCCTTAACTCCAGGCTGTGTGTCTTTGGGAGGAAATCAATACGTAATTATGTGTTCTGTCTACGCAGCAAGGCGCACAGCCAGGCTGATTGGGGAATTAGATAAAGTGGAAACTGAGTGGTCAAGGCTGCCAAGCAGGCAGGGGAAGGCACCCTGGCAGACAGGAAGGAGCTGTCCAAGGTCCATCCGTCAGGCTTTGAAGTGGTGGCCGCCTCTTGGGTCCACCAGCCTTTCCACTTGAAGCTGGCGTGTCCTGGGACCAGTTCAAACAGGCAGAACCGGAGGTGGTGGCTCCCTGGCTTCTCCCTGTGGAGAATCTGCTGCTGTGTTTTCAGAGGGCTGGACTCTGCGGCAGCCTCCCCAGCCGAAGCCCCACGTCCAGGCCCCCATTTCTTCCCTCTCAAATCTAACCCCATGGCCTCAGCAATCCAAATGATCTACCTGTGCAAATATGACCTGTCACTTCTCTGCTTAAAGTGACTCTTTAGCACCACGAGGGTTATAAGCATCCTCTATGAAGTCAGAGAAGGCCGAGATCGTGTCTTGCCTGAGTCACATGTCACTGGCCCCCTTTGTTAATTGGACAGATAAGAATATTGATCTTACAGGGTTGTCTGTGAGGGTTCTATGAAGTCATGTGGACAGAACAGGAACACAAAGCCTGGCACATAGTAGGTGCTGAGTAAGTACTAGCCCTCATCATCATCATTTGTTTTGTCCTAGAGATAGTGCCTAGTGGGCTAAGTTGAATGAAGAGCCTGCAGAACTGAGATGGGGTGAAGCAGAGGGCTCGTGGGCTGCCGTAATAAAACACTGTGGAGACCAGGTGGCTTAAGCATTTATTTCTCACAGTTCTGGAGGCTGGAAGTCCAAGACTGAGGGGCCAGTAGATTGCGTGTCTCGGGAGAGCTTTCTATATGGTTTGCATATGGCCGCCTTCTTACTGTGTTCCCATGTGGTGGAAAGGAGAGACCTGGAGTCTCTTCCTCTTTCTGTAAGGGCACTAATTCCACTGTGAGGGTCCCACCCACCTGACCTTATCTACCTCAAATTACTTCCCAAGGCCCCACCTCCAAATGCCACCACATTAGGGATTAGGGTTCTAACAAATTAATTTGGGGTGAGGGACATAACATTCAGTCCACGGCAGGGGGGACATTAGAAAAGGCTGTGGCATCTCTAACGTGCACAGTTGCTGAGCGGGTACCAAGCCCAGCTGGTGTCTGGGTAGAATGCTCACTTTCTTCATCTTCTCCAGGCCTCCTTCCACACGGGCACAGCAGCAGCCACACCTACAGTGTGAGGAACTTCGGCCAGCTTCCCTGTCCTAGGGAGTTCCAGGCCTCACGGTGCAGGACCTGGCTGTGCTATCTCTCGGTGGGAGGAAGCCCATGCTCTTTGGTGGACTTCCCTGTGACAATGCCATTTGTTTGTAGATGAAGGGCTCAGGCTTGGCTGTAGCTGGCTCACGGCTAAGACCATGCAAAGGCTCATGCTCAGTCAGAGGCTAGCATCTGGACCTCAGTCTCAGGCCAGCACCAGAGCTCAGTCTGGAAATGGAGCCAGAATTCAGACGATAGCTGGGGTCAGTCCTCGGTCCACAGCCAGAACCAGGGCTCACATGGGGCCACAGAGGAAACTCAGCCTGAGGACAAGAAACCGGTTTCTCAATGTGAAGTTTAAAGATTTCTGTGAACATGACCCATGGCTGAAGCTTTGTGGGCTTTGGGCTTTAACAACACCATGACATGCTAAGGGCAGAAATGTACCATTTAGTTTAGGACTCGAATGCAGCTTTCAGCCCACATACAACATTAATGCAGCCATTTTTTTTAAACAAGAGTACTGACGCTAGTGATTTATCTTTCGCAGCCAGCACATTCTGCCCAGCACATGCTGCCCACCAGAAAATTCTCAACAGGCATACCCCTGACCCTCATGATTCCAAACAGGCAGAAGAAAAGCAAAAATAAGCCTCCTTTGAATGTTTCCAAAGACCGGCTATTTGGGTTTTCTGAAGCCAATACCCCTCCCTGGCAAGAAGGGAGCCAAGTGGGTCGAAAAGGCGGAATCATGGTTCTGGTGGCCGTGGCACATCGACTGGCAAGCATTCACCAGGAGGAGAGGGCAGTCGAACCTGGGCCAGTGGCAAAGAAAGGAGCCGTGGTCCATGGGCCAGAATGGGCCTGAGGAGGGGCGTTCGGAAGGGGACGGGCCAGGACCGGCGTCTCTGCCTTGGATAATCCATGTTCTTCAGCCGTGATGGGAGCCGTGGCAGAAGGGACAGTGGACAGGGTCCCGGGGGTGAGCCTTCCCCCCGGCCTCTGGGAGAGGAATGCATCCGGGGTCTCCCCACTGCGTGGCTCCAGGCGCCCTGTCCTCCCTCCACGCCCTTCTCTGTGGGGACGGCCACCCACGCTCAGCAGCCCCTCCGCTCGCGCCCAGGCCGAGTCCCCAGCGCTCTGTAGACTCCAGTCTCTTTTTACCCCTCAGTACTCCTACAGAGATGGTTCCGGAAGGCAAATCCTTCCACAGCATTAAAAAATAATTTATAGAAATAATCTTCCCTTAATAAAATCCACATAGAGTGATACAATTTTTATAGTGCATGACAGAGTAAGAAAGGTCCGAGCTCTCACAGAAAAATGAATCTCTCCCACTCCGGTGCGCACCGAGCCAGGCGACCTCCGCGGGCTACGGTGATATATTGACTTGGAAAGTTTAACTTGTAACGTAATTGGGCCACGCCGGCCACTCATCCTGCTCCGGAGCGTCCTCGGAGACAGGCTCTTTCGGCCTGGCTCAGAAATATGAGGACAGGAAGAACAAACTCACTTCTGCTGCCCCTTCATCTCTCCTTTTATATATATAATTAAACAGTTAGTGGCTAAATTGCATTGTAATTGATTGCAAAATTGCTTTTTTAATGAGATTTAGACACTAGAAAATAGCTTTTTTTCCTTCAATGTGCCCAAAGTGAACTTGGTCATTCTGACAACAAATTGTCTCCCTGGCCTTCTTCTAAGCACGTATAACTCTGAGATTAACAGCGAGGAAGGTGCCGCACTGCCTTGGAAAGAGAGGCTGAGGCCAGCAGTCCCGCTCCTGCCCCAGGCGGGAGGGCAGCACCTGCTTCCCAGCACCCTCAGAGCCGCTGCGTGCCCTTCCCCACTCCGCCCACAGTGCCTGGACGGTCGGAACTGGGGCTCCTTAGTTTATCCTGTCTGTCCCCCTAGTTTTCTGGCTCAGGATGCTGAGGGCTGCTCTGGGAAGCCATGTCTCCTACAGCTCAGTCTACCTGCCGCACGCCTGTCATTCGGAGGGAAGGTGGTATCCACCCCTCCCGAGTGTGCACGGCAGTGGGGCCCACCCAGCTGGCAGGACCCAGTCAAAGCCTCAAGTTTTCTAGAAACTAGTGCAGGAGTTTCTCCTATTTAGCTGGTGAAGACATAAAGGTTGTTTGCACCTTCTCGACCCCCTTCCAAGCCAGTGCTGCAAGAGCTGGCTACTAACAGCTCACAGCGCCGCATTCTCCAGAGCCACCTGTCTTTGCAATGAGGTTTGATGGGAACACAGCCATGTCCATTCATTTACGTGTTGTCTGTGGCTGTGTTTGCACCAGGACGGCGGAGTGGAGCAGTTGCAGCAGAGACCACGTGGTCCATAAAGCATAAAACACATGCCTCCTGGTCCTGTACATGGAACATCCTGCTCTAAAGAATTGCCAGCCAGCAGTCTCCTTGCTGTGCAAGTTCTGCTGCCTGCAGCCAGCATGTGGCCAGCACCGGGGTCTGGAGAGCCCATGCCCTTGTGTCCGGGGGTGGGGGAGGGGGGTCGGACCCTCTTGTGCATCCGTGCTGCCTCCCGTGGGATCAGCCTGAGGCCTGGACCAGCGGGGACCTGCCCTGCCCAGCTCCTTCTCACCCTCCCTCACCTCCCTCACTAGAAGAATCAAAGTTTACTTCAAACTAAAAACACAGTTAGTTAGTTAGTTAGTTAGTTAGTTAGTTTGTTTGTTTTTAAAGATACAACTTCAGCTTCCTTTCTGAGGCTTTTGGTTTTCAAACAGGTGCCCCAAATGCCAGGTTAAAAACCATGGTCCTACCGAGATGCTGATGCAAGAGGCAGAGAATTCACGGAGGCTTTGCCAGGCCAGAACCACTTTTGTTTACTTCCCGTTGCATCCCTGAGCTCAGCTCAGGGCCTGCCCTGCAGGGAGGGGCCGGGACTCGCATGAATGCAGGGGTCCCTGGCTCATCTGTTGAGCTAGAGGCTGGGAGTTTAGTGGTGGGTGTGCTTCTCATACTTGATTGGTCTGTAATATAAACTGGAGAATCTTAGATTAGTGCAATGTCAAATATCAAAGAGGAAATAGTTTCATCCAAATAAGAAGAGTAAAATCTTAGGTCTGCCGTGCAGACCTTTGGTCTAGAAGAGGAATTCCAGTCCTGTCTGGAGCCAGAAGACCTAACTCCAAGAGTCTATAACAACAATAACCATCATTTAATCATGTACAATTTCTATACTTTACAAAACGCATCCGTGTCCATAACCTCAGAACTGACAGGAGGTGGACAAGGCAAGCCCCGTTCTGTCCATTTTATAGAGGAGGATGCTGAGGGCCCGAGACATGAGGCGGGTCCCCAGCGCCACACAGCAGGACGATCCCACGCCCTGGAGGTCAGGACCGATTCTGAAACCAGTGAGGGCCTATTTCTTCTCCTGGCTCAAGGCTCTGACATGAGAACATAGTCCGATTTCTATAATTGAACTCATTTTTTAAAAATTGTCTACCAGCTTGCATCTTACCTAAAGAAAAGTCATCTAAGGCATGTGTGCACTTCAACTATGAAATAGTTTTAATTGTGGGAGGTTTATGCAATGAGGTGCCCCGGGCACATCTCGAGAATGAGATCAGATTTACAGAAAACCCGGACACAGGGGCCGGAGGCAGTCTCTTATTAGGTGACCTCTGGCAAGCCGGGCCTCACTCAGGAGTTTATTCAGAGTTGTTACACAGCGTGTGGGATCAGATGTTCTCTGGAGTCTTTTCCTGCTCAAAGAAAAATGCTCTAATCAATTATATCCGGGCATTAGGCCAACATTTTCACATTCTCTCGATAACCCAGTCTGTAAGCTAAGGGGGAGGCAGAGGCATTTCAGATTTATTCAAAAGCATTTGGCAAAGCTGGGGGCTGGCCCTCCAGGCAGCCTCTGCACGGGGGAACCCCCGGAGAGAGCTGGGAACCCAGGAAGGCAGGTTGGGCACCACGAAGCCCGCCAGCAGACCTCCCCAGGGCCCCTCAGACGCGGCAGGTGCACGGGGGCTGCTCTCCTAGCCTACCCCTCGGCAAGGCCCCTGACCCCGACAGCATCTCTCCCTTCATCTTCAGAAAGTGATCATTATTGTGATTATGAGCCATTAACGTAATAATAACGAGCTTGAAATGGAGTGCTGCCGGCCTCGAGAGGGAAGCAGCGGCGCTCTGAGTGTACCCTCTGCGGAGGCGAGGGGCTGAGAGGGGCGGAGGGACACAGGCCCGCAGCTGGGCTGCTGGGAATTCCCAGGCTCGCCCGTGCGCGGGGAAGCAAGCGGTGGGCAGAACTTCTCCGGGGTTTGCTCTGAATAGCAATGAGTGGCATGTCGAAGTCAAGATTCGTATTTCTTATTTTTCAAAAGCCACATCGATGGGAGCGAGCTCACAATACAAACAGTGGTGATTGCAATCACTTGCCGTTCCCATGGCAACAGACAAGATTAAAAGGGCAAACAACAGAGCTGGAACTCTCTCCAGATTAAACTCCCCTGATTTTAATTGCCAGGCAGCACGCTCACACACGGAGCCCCGGGCTCGCTGTTTCACAGAATGAAAACCTCTTCTCCGTCGGTAACTGATGGGGGCGGGGGTGGCCAGGCTGACCACCTTGCCTCACTCCTCCAGTCCAGGCCCTGAAGCACAGCAAGAATTCATCAGGGAGCTTCTTGCACACTTCCAGAGACCAGGAGCTCCTCCCACCACCGGCTGGATACAGGCACTCAGTCACAGGGCGTCTTAGCCAGTGGTAAAAAGCCCATGAAGACCTGGGTTCAGGCTGCTGAAAGAAGAATGAAAACAACAGTGGATAATGGCATGAATTTTAATCAAAGCCAGGCTTTATGGAGGTGTGGCCCTCAGGGCTCCCCTTCCCCCGCAGAGGAACGGCACCGACAGCTGGTGAATGCAGCAGCTGCCCTGTGTCCCGCGCTGTGCTCGGGCGTGGCCTTCACAAAGTCTCCCCACATCTGCAGCAGGCATTGTCATTGTCTCTGCTCTGCAGACGAGCAGCCCGCAGCTCGGGGGGGACCAAGGCCAAGGTCACACAACTAGGAGGAGCAGAACCAAGCCTGAGACTCAGACCCAGCTGACCCCCAAGCCCATGCTTTTGCCACCACTTCACCCCTGGCAGAAGGAAGGGGCTGCGTTTGGAGACCGGTGCCCAGCAGGGGCAGGCCGTGGTGGGGACTCAGAGGCAGCTGGGCTGGAACACACCGGTCCTGGTTGCATTGCCAAGCTGTTCTCTCTGCGCCCCAGGAGCCTCCAGAGAGAGGAACGCCAGTGTCTCGCTGGCTGTGGCCTCGCTGGCAGGCCAGCATTGTTTCTGTTGCATTCTCTGGGCTTTTGTCTATGGTTTCCAGGGCTCCAGCGTCCTTCTCTCCTCGCACAGCTGCCTGGCATCTGATCAGCCTGGTTCAGAGCAATCTCTACAGGCCCAGGGAGAGGCAGATCCTTAGAAAAGTAACACTGAAATAAAACAACAATGCATTCACAAAGGAAGTGACTATTAAGGCAGCCACCTGAGACATGTGGTGTTGAGCCACAGAGAAACAGGGTCTGTCACTTAGTCTCAAATGAGGACAGAGCTGTGGGGAGAAATGAAGCGGAAACGGGCAGGCCCAGGGCAGCTGGAGGGCCAGCTCTGGAGAGACCAGGCAGGAAGCCCTGACTGTCAGGTAACAGACCAGAAAGAGATGAGGGGGAAGCCATGTGGCAATCCAGGGGGAGCAGAAATGAAGTGAGTGCAAAGCCTCTGTGAAGGGAGTGCCCAGTGTGTTCAAGGACCGCCGACCAGGCTTGGGAGGCTGGAGTGGCCTGAAGCCAGGACAGAGATTCACACGGCAGGGTGGGTGGGGGGGAGCCTCACGATCTAATTTACCTTTTAAAGAAATCCCTCCAGCTGCTGTGTTGAAAGTGACTGTCAGGGAACAATGATGGAAGCAGGGAGACCAACGATGGGGCATGTTGTAGGCATCGAATGGGGGCTGATGACGGCAATGGCAGAGAGAGGTGGCGAGGAACAGATTCGGGGTCTACGAGGTCTGTCCAGAAAGAAGTGCAGCCATTATTAATAGAACCAGAACAGTTTGTGTGACATCGATGTAACCTGGCAGCCAAGGAGAGTGGACTGGAACATGCATGTGTGAACAACGATGACTTCCCTGTACTAGTCAGTGGGGGCAGTAGATGCCGTTGAGTGAGCACGTGTACTGTGTGGCCGTCACATTCACAATGACTGAGCCAGTAGAGCAAAGAATCTGCATCAGATTTTGCCTTCGGTTTGAACATTCCTCTGTGGAAACTATTCGGGTGATTCAGAAGGCTTTCGGGGATGATGCAGTGAGTGCAGCACAAATGAAAGTGTGGCACAAACACTTCCAAGATGGTTGAGAACCTGTTGACAGTGATCCACGTTCTGGAAGGCCTACAGCAAGCAGAACACCTGAGAATGTTGAATGTGTACGGGCTGCAATGAACAAAGATCGGTGACTGACAGTGCAAGAACTAGAAGCTGATCTGGGGATTCCAAAATCTACTGTGTCCAAGATTTTGATGCACAATCTTGGCATTAAACATGTCATGGCAAAATTTGTTCTGTGGCTTCTGCTACCAGAGCAGAAGGAACATCACACTGCAATTGCTAATGACTTGATTCAAATTGCTACCGATGAACCAGATTTCCTCCAGAAGGTCATAACCAGAGATGAATGGTGGGTCTACAGCTATGATCCAGAAATGAAGGCCCAGTCGTCGCAATGGAAGTCACCTGGTTCTCCACACCTGAAGAAGGTGCGGCAAAGTCGCAGCAAGGTCAAGACCATGTTAACTGTGTTATTTGATTGCAAAAGTGTTGTCCATCACGAGTACACCCCTCCAGGCCAAACAATTAACAAGGAGTACTACCTCAGTGTTCTTCATCGGTTGAGAGAGGCAATACAATGAAAACAGCTGCAGCTGTGGGCAACTGGTGATTGGCAGCTTCATCACGACAACATGCCCACTCACGCATCACGTCTCGAGCAGACTTTTTTGGCTCAACATCAAATCACCCAGGTGCCTCAGCCCCACTACAGCCCAGATTTGGTGCCCTGCGACTTCTGGATTTTCCCAAAACTAAAATAGCCTTGAAGGGGAAGAGATTGCAAGACCTTCAATGAGATTCAGGAAAATATACCAGGGAAGCTGACGGAGATTCCAACAAAGGATTTTGCAGTGTTTTGAACAGGGGAGGAGATGCTGGGCGAACTGTGTGAGGTCCCAGGATGTCTGCTCTGAAGGAGACTGAGGCATCATTGCCCTATGTACAGTGTTTCTTGTATCTTCTTCAATAAATGTCTCTATTTTTCACGTTGTATGGATGGATACTTTCTGGAAAGACTTCGTATTTTCCAGGTAGAGGTAACAAAATTTGCTGAGTTTGGATGTGGAGCCTCAGAAAGCCCCCAGAGTTCTTACCCTGAGCAATTGGAAGGATGGAGTGAGTGGCTAGTAACTGGCATAGGGAACAGTGCAGGTGAATGTGGGGGTGGGGGAGGTAACCTAAGACATTGTGTTTTAGACCTTAAGGTTGAGAGCTATTGGACACCCAAGAGGACATGTTGAGAAGGAGATTGGGTGCAGAGGTCTGGAGTTCCAGGTAGAGGTCGGGACTAAAGATCAGAATGGGCAGTCATCAGGACATTTCCAATACTCGAATCACGGCGACAGGGTGAGACTGAACAAAATACAGTGAAAGCAAAAGCCTCAACAAGGACAAGAAAGGAAGCCTGGTGCCTACCCGGCATCGGCTGGACAGCAAATGCATTATCTAGTCACGATAATACAAACAATAAATATTAATTCAGCCAACATTACGGTCTAACTGTGTTGGGAAGGTTTAAGACTTAAATTGGACTTAAGAGTGTTAAAGTTTAAGATTCACAATAGGAAATATGCAGACAATGTATGAAATCTCTAAGTCCGGCCTTAGTAGTATATGATTCCTGGGTCGGCGTAGACTGGAAATTGCCCTAAGACAGCGCCGGCCCTCCCTTCCCCGCCGTGGCCCTGCTCAGACCCGGTGTGGCCAGGCCCTCGGGTGTGGGGGGACACAGGACAGCTCCCAGCTGGTAAGTGGTGTGTTTCTGGAAATGCCTTGTGTCGGCTCCATGGCCTGATGTCACTACTGGACATGTCATTTAAATAAGGAAATTGAATTAAGGTTGGAATATGCGTTTTAAAAAATGCCTCATGTGAGACCTGCTCTCCTATTACATGCTGACTGCCAGGAAGTCATTCCTGAAAGACACACAGATTCTCCTGTAATTCTGCGCTTTCTCAAGGCTACCGTGTTTCAGCTCAAAAACGGTTCTACAGAAGGAAAAAAGAACCTCCAGAATTATCTGATATGAAATGTTATTATGAATTGGACCCTCACTGCGATGAAAGGAGATAGTGGTTTCAGGTTTTATTAGTGTAAACCATTTATTGGGTGGGTTCTCTTCCCACAGGAGACAGGCCTGTGACCCGGCAAGTCCGCACTGATAATGAACAGGCGATAAGTCGGCTTGTTCATTGCTGTTTTCCTCCTTCACGTGCCTCTCTAAACAGTCTCTGCTTTGTTTAGTAGTTTTACTTTTTCTTTACTTGAAACCAGGATGGGGGTTGCCTCTCTAAGTAGATTTTAACGCAGCAGCCGAAGGTTGCAGGGACAAAAGGAAAAAACCACCAGTGCAAGATGCTCCGTGAAAGTAAGGTTGACGCTGAAATAGAAAATTGAAAGCTAATCTCTGTGCACCTTTCAAACGAACGCATTTTAAAATTGGCAGCTTAACGCAAGAATAAAAGTGACTGGAATAATACAGTGCGGGGTGGGAGCAGGCTGGGCAGCACTATCCTGACTCTAATTAGCTGCAACTCCCCATCAGAGATTCGCTTACAGAACTGTCTCAGTTCTAGCGGGAAGAATTCGAATTGACAAATTTGATTATCATTACGGAACGTTCCTTTCCTCGTAGAGAGCTGCAAGGGGAAGCCCCACAAAATGTGAAGCTGGGGTGCGGGCATAGGGGCACTCGTCCCACAAACTCGAGCTCTTCCGCTCAGAATGCAGGAGAACTCACTGAGAAATACTAAGCGGCTGTGCTGCTGTTTCTTGACTCCAAACACTCTGGGTGGTGGCGAAGAGGACCAGGAATTATTTGTTCACATTATCAAGGGCCTTCCTGGAACTGCAGCGGAAAGGCAGTGTCACCAGCAGGCTACCCCTAACTTACCGAGACCAGTGGCCCCTGTACCTCTCCATCCCGGGGGCATGGGTCCCCCTCTGGGATGCCATGGGCTTTGCTATTCCAGTTCTTGGCAGTGTGGGTGGGAACAGATGGACTCCCCAGATGGTGTCATCTTGAAGAGTTTGAAAGTCAGGAGTCTCATACCAAAAGGGTACGACATTTTATGGGGACGATTGAGAAATGGAAGGATAAGGCGGAAGATGAAAGTGCAGGGAGGCTGGGAGACAGAGGCAAAGACACTGAGCGAACCACAGTGTCCTGGTTATGTGGTCCCTGTAGGAACTGGGGCCGGTTGAGAAACTCGTCAGGGATGCAGCTCAGGCCACACCCTCTGCCCTGATTTGGCTCCAGTGTCTCTGACCTCCAGAGGCTGCAGCCGACAACGTGGGAGCTGAGCTGCCTGGAGCTCAGTGACGTTTCTCTGCATCTGAAATCTACCCTCGCATTCCGGAAACTGACCGTGACCTTTGTGTGCACCACTAACTGCACCAGCTCTCTACGGCTGCTGTAACAAAGTTCCACAGACTTAGTGGCTTAAAGCAACTCGAAACACATTATCATACAGTTTTGGAGTCCAGGAGTCCAAAGGGGGTCCAGTGGCCTCAAGTCAAGATGTCGGCAGGGCTCGGCTCCCACCAGGGAATTCTACGGGTGAATCCATTTCCTTGCCTTTTCTGGCTTACAGAGGGACGCCCACATTCCTTGGCTTGTGGCCCCTTCCTCCATCTTCAAAGCCAGCGACACCAAGCCGAGCTCTCTCACACTGCCCCCTCCCTGGTCCTCCCCTCCCTCTTTCACTTTTAAGGACCCTTGTGATTATATTGCCCACATTCAGATGATCCAGAAAAATCTCCCTAGTTTAAGATCAGCTGATTGGCAAACCTAATTCCATCTGCGAATTTAATTCTCCTTTGTCATGTGACCTCACCCAGTTCTGGGGATCAGGACTGGATATGTTGTGGGAGGCATGCCTCCCTGGCAACTTCACTCAGCAACAGGGGCTGGGCCCCCAAGGAAGTAGCTGAGCCAGGTGTTGAGCTGGAGAAGATTTCTGGTGGCCAGTCCTAGGGCTGCTTCTAGGACAGAAAACACTGTCCAGCAAGCTCCTAGCCTATGGAATTCACCACAAAGACAGAAAAGCAAGGCAGGGCCCTGGCCAGGTAGCTCATCTGGTTAGAGCATCATCCCAAGGTTGTGGGTTTGATCCCCAGTCAGGGCACATACAATATGCAACCGAGGAATACATAAATAGGTAGAACAACAAATCGATGTTTCTCTCTCTCCCTTCCTCTCTCTCTCTCAAATCAGTGTTTTAAAAATGGTAAATGCATTAAGAGAGTAAATGCAGGAGAGGAATTTAAACTGCCCCAAAGCCTTCTTCCCTTCTTTCGATACCTTGTCTCTCATAGTCAGGAATAAAACATCAGACACATATTTATGCTCTTACTTTAACTCTCTGAACCTCAGTGTCCACATCCATGTGATGGGAGAGTATTGTCTGGTATTACCAGGCTCACTGCCGATTCCCCTACTAACAAGACAAACCAACTGATTGGAAGGTCCAGTGTATTTGCACAATTCACTATGTTTATTCTAGTTACCAATTTAATTGTCCTAACCGACGAGAGCCTTGGTTTTCTCGTCACATCTGAAAACTGGGATAATAATGACCCCACCTCATGCTGTGAGGGGACAGCAGCTGCTACGTGCTTCCAGGAGGTCGCTTGCTTCCAAAGGGTTCATCACTCTGCTTACCAGTTCTCCCTCCTCTCTCCCTCTCCCTTCTCCCCTGCCAACACATGTCTCCGTCCTTCCCCACCATCCCAGCTGCAAACAAGGGTGTACGTGCTGCACCCACGAGGAACCTCCAGGGCCAGCCCCCACTCCCTCTTCCTTGGTGAGCCGCTCTGACCCCTGGCCCCCCTTTCTCATGGATCAGTGTTTGCATCCTGTCTCCTAAGCTGACCGCCTGTCTGAAACTGAGCTACTGATCACTCAAACATCACCAGCGGCCTTGTAGCTCTCCCCCCTAGCCGCTCCACATGCCCGGTTTGGCAGGAGGCCCCTTCTCCACGCTGGGCATTAGGCTGAACAAGCCTCCCGCTGGGTTACAAACTCTTGTGCGGTCCGGAGACAATCTGCCTCTCACTCACTTCCATGTGCTCAGAGCCTGAGAACCTAGAACAGTGTGGGCTTTGAATAATGCCCAATACGAACAGAGAAACGGCGACCCCATTAATCAATCCCCCACTGCCCATGGCTTGCGTGCTGAAGTCCCACTCCAGCCCCCTCAGGTGGGCGAGATGCTGGCGAGGGTCCCCCATGTTCTGGCGAGGAGAGCCAGGTGATCACCGAGCGGGCAGCCCTGTGAGATCCCCACCAAGACCTGTTGGCCCGAAGTCCTTTCAGTGAATGACTCATTCATGTGGGGAGGTGACCCTGTGAGAAGGGACCAGGAATAATAGGAGCTGCTCCATGCTGCCAGGGACCTTGGCCATGGGCCTTCACCCCCCACCTTTCCCTGAGGACCCCAAGGGTAGCAACTTGCCTGCTCAGTTCTGCAGCTCTACCTGCCAGGAGGGCAAGGGGCTTGAGTTCACCAGAGGACCTTGGGCCGTGTCAGCCAGATCACGGCCCCAGAAGGTGATGGGAGCGGGCCTGGGTGGAGGGAAGGCGCCTCCAGCCCCAGCCCAGGGCAGCACTGGCGTTCGGGCCCAGGGAGAAGCCTCGTGGCCTCGGGTCAGAAAGGAAGTCAACAAGTCCTAAGTGGTTCCGGCGAGTGCAGAGGTGGGCTCCTGCAAACTGCAGCGAGACAGCAGGCTCTGGACCAGGCCATCCCCTCCGCCAGCAGAGGCCGCAGCTGGTTTCATCCCGAATGACCCAAAGCAAGACCATCTGACTCCAGGGGGGGTTCACGTCTCCAGGGTCACCACCGTCTGGTTCCACGTAAGGGAAGCATCTTCGTCCTTGAACGTGACTCTGACCCAGTGAGTCACAGCCCTGGCCTTCGAGTGCTGTGACGCCTCTGACCCTGGGGGCGCCCGTCGTCCACGCAGGCGTGTCACCGCCCCGGGCGATTCTGTCTGCTGCCGGACTCGGTCCCGGAGGGTCATCTCTCCGCCTGGCCCCCCACATCTTCCCGTGATGGACTGGGACTCGCTGACCGTGAGCACCTGTGTTCATCAGGCCATGCCGACTCTTCTAAAACTTCTCCGGAGATCCCAAAAGGTTGTTGAAAACAGTACAGGCTCCTTCCTGACACGTGTTACAGTTTCACGGATCGCTCTCCGTGGGCCCGACTCCCCTCTGTGAGGGTCTCACATCGTCACCCCACTGTCCTCAGGGACACTTGGGCATCGTCAGTCAGCAGGCAGGAAGGTGACCACGCACAGGGCCAAGCCCGGAAGTGTCACCGTCACTGCACCTGCATTCAGCCAGCCACAGCTCGGCACGCACACCCCTCTGACTGCCAGGGGAGGTGGGAGGCAGACCACCGTGTGTGCCCAGGGATACAATGGCATGGTTTGGTGACTATCCCGTTTCTCCATCACAGGCTCTTCCACCGCAGGTATCCGTTCTCCCCAGAACTAACCAAGTTCAGTTGCTCATCCTGCATGGTGGAGGCTCCTCACAGAGGGGAGGCAGCATGGCAGTGCCCACCTCCTTTCGGGGAGCCCCACTCTGCCCCCCACCCCCCACTCACTCCAACCCCCCATCCCCACCCCCACCCCCACTAACCACTGTTCCCATCCCAGTGTCTCTCCTGGGAAGCTGGCCCCAGCACACTGCCAGTAATGGTTCCCACT